>KB455132.1:61538-76286 GCA_000341325.1 Panagrellus redivivus
CCGAACTCGTCGCGCCGACCACCAAATCCGTCGAAGCCCATCCCGACTATCTCGACGTCTCTACAGGATCCATTGATGGCCTTTCTCTCGACGGCGCTCCGCTAACCATCCAGGACCTTTTCATCGACCCGCCCCAAATCCAGATGCCTCGTCCCAGCCTCGCCACTGTGTTCACCGCCTGCTCCGGAACGCCGCTTCGAAGTGAAATCGTGTCCAGCACCCCCAGGATGTCCTTGTCAAAAAGCGCCAGGAAGTCGATAAGTCGCATGTTTAGACACCGCAATCACCATAATTGAGGTGCATGTTTAACCAGATATTTTTACGCTTAGATCTCATTTTTGGTATTGTGTTATTGTCCAAACTTATTATTTTATAAACTTTATGTATACTTATTTTAGTTTTCGGGGGTTTGCAGATTCATTATTCACGGATATGATTTGTAACAAAATGTCATAACTTGCTTTCAATTCTAAGTACCATTTTTGCTGGCATAAGATACACTGCATACGTAGGTGTACGGTACTCTAGACATGCTTTGTACAACGCATTTTGTTAAACCATTTCGACAGTATTGCTGGTTTTTGGTCGATAAATACCTTATAGATGGCAGTGATCTCGGATGACCGTTACACAGTGAAATTTTTGAACAAAGTGCAAAACAACCATCAAGACAACTTCAAGATACACTATAGCGTACAAGAGCACGAACCATTTTTGTACTCCGCAACATGAATCACTATAATTCCTGTTTTTGACCTCAAAAACCCTTGAAAGGACGCATTATGTGGTTTCGATGTTTGGTGTTTTTCGCAGAGGTCAGCAAAAACAAGTTCGCAAAGTTCAGGAAAGCCTGCTTTGCAAAGAGCTCTGCACAATACTACATCGAAATGGGTTTTCGGAAGGATGTGAGTTCTGTGTTTTTGGTGCCAGCTAATCAAAACACTGTTGAAATTAACAGGTAGGTGTAGAGTTTATGTTAAATTTTGTGATAATGATCGATTTCAGGCTAATTACAAACGTCATAATCGGGATTCTTTTGGTTTTGTTTTCAACCGTGGTAGTAACTGTCTTTTTTGTTGCCCCCAGTTTGAATCCAAACCCATCGAATAATACTGTAAGTTTTACAGCTTTCATTGACGCTTGTGATTATGTCATTTCAGTGGGGCGACAGATCCGGCCGTTATGACTGGCCACCGCCATCCAATTCCCTTTTGGGCAGATTTGAGAAGGCAGCGATAACTTGTGATCATGGTCGTTGCTCAGAAGTCGGTAGAGACATTATGATCAAAGGCGGAAATGCCATAGATGCCGCAATTGCCGCGCTATTCTGTCTCGGTGTCACGAATCCGCAATCATCGGGGATAGGTGGCGGTTTCATAATGACATTTTACAACCAAACATCAAAAACGTGTATCGCCATTGATGCACGTGAAACGGCGCCACGAGCAGCTACATGGGACATGTATGCCAATTCTTCAATTTCAAGCAAACGGGGATGGAAAAGTATAGCAACTCCAGGCGAATTAGCTGGGTCGTGGCTCGCTTTTACGAAATTTGGAAGTGGGAAATTAACTTGGAAGGAATTGGTGATGCCAGCGGTGATTTTCGCAAGAGATGGCCTGCCCGTAAGCGAGTATTTGGCTGAAGTTTTGAAAGTGAAACAGTCTGAACTATCGCCGTGGGTGGTCCAATTTTTCGACAAATTTTGATACTTTCGACTTTCAGTAACTGGATGAACCCCGAAACAGGATCAGTTTACAAAAGTGGCGAAATCCTGAAACAACCAACTCTTGCAAATACTCTCGAAACGATTGCCAACGCTGAAGATCCTGTAGAACTGTTCTACAAAGGCGAAATGGCGGATATCATTGCGGCGGAATTTGCTGAAAACGGTAATTACAGTTTTCAATAGTCATCAAAACAAAGTTAATTACCTTTTATAGAAGCAATCATCACCAAGGCCGATCTCAAAAAGTACAAACCTCGAATCTACCACACCCCATTGAAAACAACCCCCTTTTTGGATGGCCTTATCATGTGTGGTCCACCTCCACCTTCGAGTTTTGCCATAACACAATCTATTGTCCAAGTTGGGATAAGTAAGTTGCAAATTTTACCATTTTTTTTATTTAAAACTTAAAAGTCTTACAGAAAATTACTGCAATCACACCATAGAAGATAACCCTTGGGACCTTGTAAGCATTCCAATCATTTTTCTGGCTAAATAAAACAAATACCCTTATTTAGCTCTACAATGACCCCTATTACTACCACTTCCTCATCGAAACCCAAAAATTCGCAAATTCCCATCGCAGCCTTCTTGGCGATATCGCTTTCGTCCCAAAAGCATGGCGAATGGCCCAAAATTTAGCGACGGATGACTATTCTGAATGGATTTACCTTCGTCAGAAAATAAAAGCCCAAAAAGCGGACTATTACGGTGATTACAACTCGACTGTAGCCAAAGACCACGGCACATCGCATGTCAGTGTGGTCGACCCGTTTGGGAATGGCGTCAGTGTTACATCGACGATAAATCACTGGTTTGGGGCTTCTGTGCAGTCTTCCAAACTTGGAATAGTCTGGAACAACGAAATGGACGCATTTTCAAAGCCGAATTATTCCAAAAAAGACGAGATCCCCCAATCAAGACAAAATTACATCCAGCCAGGGAAGCGGCCAATGGCAAGCATGTCACCCATGGTCATGTACAGCAATGAAACCGGCAAATTGGTGATGGTCATCGGCGCTTCTGGCGGGAATAAGATTGTTTCATCGATTGGAAAGACGATAGTAAGAGTGCTGTGTTTCAACGAAACCATCAAAGAAGCCATTGATGCCCCAAATCTGCATAGCCATTTCCCCGAAGATGTCACGGAATACGAAAAAACTATGCCGGCTGAACTTATTCAAACATTGATCGATAGAAACCTTCAAAAAATGAAGCCATCCACCGGGTTTGAAGGCATCGTTCAGGGCATTTACATAGACGAAGATGATGTTATCTGGGCAAATGGCGACTTCCGGAGACGGACTAATATGAGCCCTGGGGGGTTTTAGTGTTGAAAGTTTTTGTATATTTAAATAAAAAGCACATTATTCTTTAAAACGTTTTTTAAAAGACCTACATTTCATGAGTTAAGCATGTAAAGAAATTCAAAAAATTGCAACAAAAAGGCAAAATTAAGTAACGCAACTTCAAATGCAGATGTAATCATTGCTTAACAACTTCCAACAGTTAACGGCAACGCGGCAAACAATATTAAGTTCAGCCAACACGTTGCCGGGATCGAAAATGTATTCCTCATCCGACACTAACCTTTCATACTTTTTAAGTTGTTTCTTCATTTTAGAAGAAAAGGTCATTAAGTTTTCTTCGCCAGCACGCATATATATGTTAAATTTGAAGCCTTGTTTCTGTGCCTAAGATTTAACACCGTATTTATATTATACTAGGACTCAAATTGCTCAATGGTCATATCAATTATTACAAACTCTGTCAACTGAGGACTAACTTGTAGCATGTCTGCAAAACAGGTTTGGGCGAAGGCAGTACTGTTGACCAGAACTAAAATTTCAAGATGCGGAAAGGCAATAAGTGTATCACGGAAATTTAAAATGTAACTTTTGCTGGTATTCCCATCAAAGCGAAGCTTTTTTATACTCAAAAATATTTTTATTAGTAACGTGTGAATTTATCAAAATACGTTTGTAAATAACGTTTTTTTTATTTTACAAAATGTTACTACTTTTGTTTGAAATCAAATTAGCATCAATAAAATACTGTCTAAACACCGGCATTGCTTTGTAGGACCCAAAAAGTGTGTAATGATTGTCATCCCAGAAAAGTGGGACCTTATTCATCGGATCTAATGGAGAGCATTTGCGGTCCGTACAAAAAGCTGGCCACATATCAAGGAGAATGCATTTGGGGCACTTTACGGCTTGCCAGCGGAGGTGCAGATTAGCGAATCGTTTTTGTTTGTACTGTAAACTAATTTTAAAGATTGAATTTAGCTAATGTGGCTCACCTCCCGATCAAACTCCAAATCTTTATCAACCTTCAAAACGGCACTTTGGGCATACCTCCAAATGTTGAATGTGTGTTCATTTTGAAAATGATCACCATTAATGAAAATTTTTTCAACTCGTTCACTCAAAAAGTTCATAGTCGATTGAATGCCGGTGACGACTGGGTCTGTTTCAATGGGATACTGTAGCGGTAGATCGATAACGTCTTGCTGGTATTTGAACGTCATAAGGATGACATCTGGTTTGTAATGCTCGACGGATTCCTTAAATTGCCAAAGGCGAAAGCTGTCTTTAAACCCCGGGAAGGGGGTCAAAGCTGGAATAGCTACCATGTTTAGCTCTTTGTAGTTTTCGACCCCCAAAGCTGCTTCAATCCCTGGAACTACACATTCGGCGTGACTGTTTCCTGCGATAAGATAACTTTTGTTTCCAGTCCCTTGCAATTCGACGCCATAGAAGATCGGTACAGAATTTTGAGTCCAATTTGAATAAGAATTGAATTGACAGTGTACATGACCCGCATGCATGGCCAATTGTGCCGAACTTTTCGAATCCAGGAAAGCGGAAACGCGTCGCCAGGCATCTGGATCGGCGATTTTAGAGGCATCTTGAGTGTAGAATGACATGACAAAGTCTTCGTTTTCGGCGTCGACATTATTAGTTGTAAAAATTGTCAAAAGTATGACAGCGTATGCAACAATCACCACTTTAATAAAGGTCGCTTTTGCTATTTTAGCGTTTAAAAGTGGTTTTTCTACAAAATAATGGGTCCCAAATCCGACTGCTATAATAGTGTAAAGACAATACAGTTTCGCTAAAACATGCCAAGCTCAAAAAGCAGTTTCAAGGTAAAGCTTACATTCTTGTAGCTCAAAATCAACAGAAATCACAGAATAACAATGCAAAACAAGCCAATGAATAACATAGATGGCAAATGAGGCTTCACCGAGTATCATTAAAGCGTAATTTTTAAGAATCCAGTTTTTATTAGTTGATACTATCTTATCGACCCCCAAACTTGTGATGATAACCGTTGTTGACATTGTAACAGCGACAATCATCCAAGCTTTATCAAGTTCGGTCGGCACTAACAAAATGACTCCCAAAATAGTTGTTTACCATATCGGTAATGCCATAATACCGCGTTAAATTGACAAATTTTGATACTACTCGACGAAAGCAATCATTTCCATTGTCATCAAATTCCAAATTCCTTAAATAAAATGCTAAAATGCCAGCGCAAAACTGCCCCAATCGGCATGGCAATAACGAAAATCCCGCCTGAGGCTGTTTGATGACAAAATAATACGCTTGAGTCAGTACAGACATTACCATAAACATTGGTAATATCAAAAACATGACATATTTAGATCGAATACGTGTAAAAACTACAAATAAAAACGGCACAATGGCATAAAACTGCATTTCCACAGCAAGCGACCAATAATGCTTGAAATACTCGAGATCAATATCATCGAAATAGAATTTTGTTTCCTGTACTTTGCAAATGTTAAGTGTAAATGACAAAGCGCACAGGGATTCTTTGGTGATTTCCATGAGATTGGTGACAGTTATCTTTTTGGTCACAATTATCCAGGTTATTAGAACATTTAGAATGGATAGTGGGACGATTCGGTGGATTCGCCGATACCAGAATAGTGGAATTTGTTGAAATTTATAGATTGTTGGCAGGGATTTTAGCTGGGTTTCGGCCATGAGAAAGCCGGAGAGAACGAAGAACCTATAGTTACGACCAGTAAAATTGGCATTTGTATGATAACTGTAAACTCACACATCAACACCCAAAAATCCATTATAAAAGATTTTCGGCCATAAATGATACAAAACAACGGCCACAATAGCCAATCCCCGGAGGCCCTGGAGCTCGTTGTATCGCATTTTTGATTGGTAATTTTATTGATGATTGATGTTTTTGTCATTATATATAGTTCCGATTGCTTGATACAAAAAAGTAACAACATCCGCTTCCTCAAAAAGCAGTTCTTGACTTTGTTTTTTGTAATTACTAGTTTTTGACAATCACAATGTCAGTAGAGGTCAGTTCCGACATTGTATTGTAGCACTAACCATGCCTTGATCGATGAACATTGGGATTTGCAAAACATCGAGGTCAAAGGCATGGTTAACGTATACAGCGCCAATTTCCTCTCATTTCAATGTCACTGTGTTTTGACGTAGATCTGACTTCCTGATTCACGTAGTCAAACTGGTTCGTTACACTATTTATAAATTAGGTCATTGTAGGAAAAAACAAATGTGTACGTACTTGGAATTGCACTGAAGGGTTTCTGTGCACTTTTTTGAACTCGTTTTTTTCTTGTGGGGGTCCCAACAAAACTTCCTTGATCACTAATTTGGGTTCGTGAGGAAGCGGGATTAGCATTCATTTCGAAACAGCTTCAACAACGGTAAAATGTATTAAATCAAGGTCAAACAGTTCGGAAAAATGAAACCCAGAGATGCCGATGATGGTCAGGTATTCAGTTATAGCAGCCAATGACGAGGTTGCTAAAACGTTTTAATGAATCATAGTGATATCAAAACACGATTACCTAGATAATTACACTGTCGTTGATTGACATAGTAGAGAAAGTTACGATAAGTCGGAAACACACAAGTGAAGAATGCCGTCGCACAAATCAGTCTAACGGCAAACCGACGGACACGAACTTGCTTCTAAAAACTGACAATTACCATACTAAACATAGCAAAATTTACCTACAAAGATGTTCCAATCAGACTCTCTTGAATCAATAATCAATGTTGTTGCCATGTAAAATACCGTAAAACAGATCAGAGCAACCATGCATCGATTATGCATACCAGGCAAAGCTAAAATAAAAAAAATTTGACCAGTTTCATAAGTTTCACAAACTGTGTTTATCGATGAAACCATTCAAAATAAGAGTAGCCGCAACAAAGAACATTTGAAGACACAAAAACCATGGTGCCATTTTGTAAACAATCATCAAAAACCATCCGTCGACATTTTGATTGCCTTTCAAAACTTTAAATTCAAAATGCTTATATCTGACAAAGGCATGAAATGCGCGGCATGTTGCTGGAAACATTAAAGCAAACCGAAATGCCATCTTCGTATATGGCTCGAGTTCGAATCTCTTTAGCAACGATAAAAACGAACTTGTTGATACTGTTGCATTCTAAATTGTTTATTATCATTATGTAAGGCTTCATTTAAAAACTGACGTAACACAACGTCGCAATATGTCCATTCCAAACCAATTGGCCTTCCTCAATCAAATCTTCATGAGGGATTTGACGAAACAAGCTCCCAAACGCCACAGAGAGACAAAACACATTGAAACATCCGATTATCGCGTTGCAATAATTAGCGCTTACTTGAAAGGTTGTTTCAAAGAAGGAGTTTTCAGAGATCACCACCATCTGATCTGACTGATTGATACAAGCACACAGGTTGCGAAGCAGTACGAACAAAAAAAACTATGTAGGTTGTTCACCGAAAAATGCACTTCCAATGACGATCTTTTTTTTGTATTTCTGGGTGTAGTATCGAAGATGGGATGCGAAATGAATTGCATACAAAAGTTAAGTATTCTTCTTTTTGTGTCAACAGGTTCCGCGAGAATGGAGGCACTTTATGAAATCAACTGTTTCATGCGTAAACACGGAAGGGGTGAACGGGATGTACGCGTTCACTTGGAGCAGTTTTCCTGTTTGAATGTTGAATGTAAGGAAAAATTAATTAATGGGTTTGTGGTTTTTGATCCTGTTTTTACTGTATTTTGATTTTTTCGATGAAAAATGTGTTTCTACAGTATTTTTTTTATGACTACCGTATCGGCTAAACTACAGTATATTTCATTTGGCGGCTTAAAATAACATGCAAGTAACATGTATTAAGTTTCTCTTAAACTTTATTTTTATATGTCATGCCAAACGTGTTCATTTACACCCATTGTATGCCACAACATGAGCGCTCCGCAGCATCGAACCAGGTTAATGCCGTGAGTTGGCATTGCGCACCCCGACGCATTGGTACAAATTTAGCTGCCTCCTCTACCCGTTTCATGCTAACAAGCCGCACTTCCGCACGTTTGCCCCCATGGTAACCATGGTAAGCGTCAAACTCTCACAGGGAAAACGTAAACAACTGGCTGTCTGCCTCGGGCTGCTGGCGGCCGGGGGGTTCCAGCAGCTCGCTTGCCTGCCTCTCTGACATCGATTATTTTTTGCTCTTTATATATATTTTGCTTCATTTTTGCCCTTTTTAGGTGAAACATGGCCGAGAATCTGGTGATAGAAATTCAAGTTGCCGAAAACTTGATGGCTGATGCGGCTGTGGAGGCGGTGGTCCTGCCGGATAGCGACGACGACTTCGGATTGCCGGCCATTCCGGAAGCCGATGAAAGTGAAGACATTGCTGGTGCGTTTTTATCTTTAAAGGTGTATAAATGAGTGTAACTTTGTCATTTTAGAACAGCAAGGTGAACCCCCAGTGGTTGTCGTGAACGTCCCCCCAGCTCGGAATGTCCGTCTTCCGGCGCGTCTGCTCAGAATCATCGAATATGCGCTGCCTATCAATCCGCCGTACCCCCAAAACGCACGTGAAGTCTACGCTGAGATCGATAAGGACATGGTCGACTCAAATGACCCTATTATGAGGTCGTTCAAACGCTTCTTGATCCGGAAGGGGATATATCAACAACACTTTGGCGAGCAATCGATGTCGGATTCTGATGCCAGTGGTGATAGCGAAGATGAGGATGACGAGGAAGATGAGGATGATGACGGCGATGAAGCCGGTAGCGAAGACAATGAAGATGAAGAGGTCAATGGTGAAGATGAAGCCCATGAAGCCGAATCCGACGCCGAACCGGTCGCTGATGCCCCAGCTCCAGACAACGATGCCAATGAGCCTTCAGATGCTGACCAAAGTTCAACCAGAAAGCGATCAGGGACCGATGCCACTGAATCAAATCCACTTCTGAAGAAGATGAAGCTACAGAATCTCGCTGAAAACCAACTTGAAGCAGAGGCCGAAGTTGAAGAAGAAGCCCCTGAACAAGCCGAAGAAGTCTTCGTTGCTATCGTGGTCGCTCCTATCGAAGAAGAAAACGCCGACACCGATGATGAAAGCGTAACAACCGATTCCAGCGACAGCTCTTCAGACTCCTCGGATTCAAGTGACAGTTCATCTGAATCCGATAGCGACTAAAGTCATATCAGCTTTAAAACAAGCATCTCTTCGTGAACATTCTAGTTTTTCTCTTTTCAAAACCGGCAATAGCCTACTGTAAGGTTGCCCCGAATTGACAACATTAATCATTCTAAATATATCAGTTTCCGTTCTACTTTCCTTCAACTTCATAACTTTAATCTATATCAGTCCATTTCAAGTCAACTACTATGTAATCACACCCCCATGGGCAGTCCTATTAATCAATATTTGTACAAACCTGGTCCACAAAATGCGAACTCGGTAATCTATTCGGCTAAAAAGTCAGTAATGAACTCAAAACCTTTTAGTTTCTCGGTCAGAAGCACATCTTTTTTTGTAATTTATATGTTCTATTACCGATTAACTTTATTTAAAACGTATATTAAATAAAAATTATTATTATCGAAGGCAGTTTTCAATGCACTGACACTTATAAATTACTAACTTAACATAAAAAAGGCAAAGACAAACAAACAATTCACCGATCATGACCACCTCGACCACGTCCCCGGCCACCACCACGTCCACGGCCGCGGCCACGTCCTCGGAATCCTCTGGTGGATTGGATGCGGCCAATGTCTTCACGCATTTGAGCATGATCAAAGTTGATAAGGGCACCGAGTTCGTCTTTTCGGCAGAAGATGCAGCCTGTGAAGGTTGGCTCTTCATTGGGTAGTTTGGACTTCTGTAAGTTGAAAATGATGAGATTATGGTAGTTTGTCAGATGGCTTACCTTGGTGTATTCGGCAAACACAGTTTTAGTGCCACAGTCATTGCATTCTTTGTCGAGAAGCTTGAATCGGGCGGCACCATCGAAAACTGTGATGACCGAAGGGCACAGATTGCAGGCGAGACGCCATTTGGGACCTGATTGAGGGTCAAGGACGAGGACACCGGCGCCATTGTTGCATGCATTGAGGCATTGGCAGATTGATTGGGTCCTGAAAGCGTTCAAATTGACTGTTTTGACGATGAAACGAATCAAAACTCACATCATGCCATGTTTACAAGTTGGATGCGTGCACCGATTACAGCCAACACCCGACTTCATGTCCTCGAAAGGCGCATTATTGTAGCAATATGGACAGAAGGACCAGCTATCCGCCAATTTACCACCACTCGCAGCCCAATACAGCAGATCAAAGCCATCGAGAGGGCAGGTCTTCTCGCCGTGAATCCGAATGTTGCCATCACGACCGGTCGGCAGGGACAGCGTTTCCTGGCAGGTCGGACAGTACAACCTTTGCGGCCGGGAAGCCACCAACTTCATGTAGCGTTTGCATTTGCCACAACGCGAAAACGGCTTCCCAGAATCGGCCAATGGCGTGAATGAATCCTCGAACAGGACATCGATTTGGGCAATGTGTTCGACGAAGTATTTGAACTTTCGTCGAAACATTTCCAATGTATGCCCAGTGACGGCGGTGTATTCAGCTTGGCCTTTGGCAATCAGATTCAACTGCGTTTCCATGTCGGAGCGCATCGTCGGTAGGATCAGCTCCGGATCGATTCGCCGATATCCACGGACGAGAGCGACGCCAAGCTTCGTTGGGATTAAGCGACGGCCACTTTCGACAGTGACATAATTCCTTGCCGAAATATTGCTGATATGGACCGGGATCGATGCATCTGTGCCAATGCCATACTTTTCCATGAGCGTGATCAATTCCGATTCGGTCAAGTAATCCGGCGGTGACGTCTGTCGTTCGAGAAGCTCGTTCTTCTGAATCGCATAGGTGGAACCTTCTTTAAAGCCATTGTAAGATTCATCCTCGACGATAGCTTGCCACGACATAGCCTTCGTAAAGCCAGGATCGACGACCTTCCTCGACTGCAGCGTGAACGTCTCCGTCGCCGCGGTGAAGGTAAACGTCGAAGTGATGTATTTACACGGCTTCATGATGGTCGCCAAAAAGTGTTGCGTCACATAATCATAGACCCTTGCCTGGTCACCGCTGAGGTAGCCATTATTCGGTTTCATGGGCGTGATCGGGGGATGATCACCCTTATCTTCACCGGCTTTCGGCTTCGTAATACCATCTGCCAGAATCTGCTGCGCAATGTCATTGAATCGGCCTCCAAGTTGCGTTTTCAGGGTGCCATTGAAGTCGAAACTAGACGGATAGGCTGTTGTTTCTGTTCGGGGATAACTGATGTAGCCGTGAGTGTAGAGATGTTCGGCAACGCTCATTGTCTGGGCCGGGCCGAGACCCATGGAACTTGAGGCGATTCGGAGAAGCTCGACAGTGTTCAATGCTTGAGGCTTCTCTTTTTTGTTTTCCTTCGACGTCGCGGAAGACAGTTTGACGCTGGATTCGGCTTTGACACGGTTGAGGAAGACATTCGCAATGTCACGGTCGAAAATGCGTTCACGAGACCAGTCAAGTTTCACTGTTCTGCCATTGGGGGAGTCGATGGTGGTGGATAAGACGAAGTAGGTTTCAGGCGAGAATTGGACAATTTGGTCGTGACGTTTGACGCAAAAGGCGAGCGTGGGCGTTTGACAGGGGCCGAAGGAGATGCAGTTTGAGTCGAGATCACCGTATTTGTCCTGGAAATCAACGTAAAGGATGCCAGAAAGTTAGAAAAGTGGCAACAAACCTGGAAATACCGAGTCTGAAACCGCGTAAACGCACACCCAACCCGAAGATCGAGCTCTTGACGAGCATCGACGGAGAGGGATTCGTTCAAGTTGGGTTTCACGAGGTTCCGCATGGCTGCTTTGATCTCTTTTTCAGCGATGGCGGAGAAGTGGGCTCTAAAATAGGCAGTTTTAATAAGCTACAGTATCCCAAAGCTCAACCCACCGAAAAACAACATCCATAAACCGTCCCGATGGCGACCGCTTCATGGACCCTTGAACCGCATCAATGACCTCGAAACAGATGTTTTCGCCTTCCTTATCACAATCCAGCCAAAGGACAAGATAGTCGCAATTGGTCGCTTCACTGGCGAGGTATTTGACCATCTTCAGTTTCGGATTGGCTTCCTTCTTTTCCGTCGGGCATTGAAACAGATCCCCAGGGTCCACACGGTCCCAATTGTTGTACTTCCCGGGGAAGTCGAGGCCCATGACGTGGCCACAGGTTGATGTTACCTGAAGGTTACTGTTAAACTGAGCCCAAATTGGGGTTGATTACCTTATAATGAGCAGGTTTACCCATGAATTGGTCATTGAATTCGTGCACGGAACAGGCTCCATTGAAGCCTTTCCTGGAGTTTTGCTTATGGTTGGACAATAGTTTGGCAATGGATTCCGCGAGAATCGGCTTCTCGGCTACCATAAGCACGTTGACCATCTTTAAAGGCAAAAATAGACAGTTAAATGCAAAAAAAATGAGGAAAGTTTGAAGTAAAAAGTCGAAAGAATCACGACATTGATTAAAAATAATTTCAAAAAGTGGAAAAACTTTATTAAAAACAAACAAAACACAACAAAAAATCAACAAAAAGTTAATCATCTGGTCGGAGGCCAAGCCATATCGACCCCCAAGACATCCAACTCCAAGATAGACATCCCATCTGTCGTCGGAAATCCTAGCAATGTACCAACAGATGGTCTGGTACGACCAAAATCGCTGTGAACGAACTCCTTGACATAGGTTCCGGCTTGGGTTTCGACTTGGAGATGGAAATAGTGGTCATCCACTGGCAGGATTCGAGCAGCGTGGATTGTGCGTTTTCGGTCGAGGAGAGGGCGTCGAAATAGGACTCGTAGCGGGGTTAATTGGCTGATTTCAACCGGCATGGCAGCTTCGAGCTTCTTGATAGCTTCATCGGTGATGGGGAGATGTGAGTAGCATAGGGCTGAGTAGACTTTCTTCTTTTCTGAAATTGACGGCTTTAAAATATATAAAAATGTAAGTTTCAACCAACCTTCTTGTCCAACATTGAGCATTTGTGTCTCCTTCAAATTGACTGTAGCCAATGGCCCGATCTCGACGTCCAAATGGGCTGAATTCACCATTTTCTGACATTCAACGAGAACGGCATCCTTATCAGCCCCACGACGGTGCATGCAAGCCCATTTTTTGGCATTGATGAGACAAACAGCGAAGGGACGACCTGTTCCGAGCATTCTGACATCGATATCTTCACGGCCACTGGCAATGAATTTGAAAGAATCGGCTTTGAAGAACTTCTGCCAATGGGTGCCAATCTGTTCGGAGACACTGTTCATCGGGATCTTCGGAGTTTCACGATTTGGAGTCCATGGAGATTGGGGCAAAGATCGGGAATACTTGCAGTAGCGACCGGCAATGTAGACTTGATCACGTTCGAAACGAGCGGAAAAGCTTGTCGGTAACGACGGCGAGACAAAGTTGAATCCCTTGGCCTTCTCAAGCGGCATCATGTCAACGATAGTCTGGACCTTGACCTTTGTAAATAGCACCCGATGATCGACAGGCCCGTCAAAACGCTTCTTACCCGTGTTCATAAACGCTCTCGAATAGTGGCAAAGCAGATAGTCGATATCCCGTTCCGTAAATTCGTCATTTTCAAAGGTAACAGTCAACGTGAGATCGGCATTCAGGCTTGGTCGCAAGCTACTATGCTGTAAAAACACATTTCTATGAAAAAAAATATATAAAAATCTTCAACCAACCTGTCTAAATCTACCCATCAGAACAAACGGCAACCGAGACTTCGGCGACATCGTCTTTTCGCACCAATTTGACCCCAAAAGCTTTGCCACGATCTGTTCCCGGAAATGCTGCGAAACCGGGACATTCACGGCCATGACGAAGCTATCCCCATCGAAACCATCACGTTCGTAGGCGGTCTTTGCGTCGGCGATCACGGATTCGTACAATGCTGGGTCCATGAGCCCGAAGCAAAGGACGCAACTGTGCCATTCGGCTTCCTTGGTGGAGTCTGCATGATGTGGCGAGATGACGTCGAAGCAGGAGGAACACAGGGGAATCGGCGGCATCGTGGAGATCGGGGGCTTCGAAGGGACGATTTGCGAGCTGCATTGGTTGTTTCTCTTTTCGTTGTGGGAGGCGTTGTGTGGGAGATGCGTGCACGCGTGCAACTTTCGCTGTGGGGTCGGAAAAGTGAGTAGAAGTGGACGAATGTGCAATATTCGTTGTGGGATTGGAAAAGTGTGTAAAGGTGGACAAATGTGCAACCTTCGCTGTGGGATTGGAAAAGTGAGTAGAGGTGGAGCGATGTGCAATATTCGTTGTGGGATTGGAAAAGTGAGTAGAGATGGACGAATGTGCAACGTTCGCTGTGGGGTTGGAAAAGTGATTAGAGGTGGACGAATGTGCAACGTTCGCTGTGGGGTTGGAAAAGTGAGTAGAGGTGGACGAATGTGCAACGTTCGCTGCGGGGTTGGAAAAGGGAGTAGACGTGTACACGCGTGCAACTTTCGCTGCGGGGTTGAAAAAGTGAGTAGAGGTGGACGAATGTGCAGCTTTCGCTGCGGGGTTGGAAAAGTGTGTAAAGGTGGACAAATGTGCAACCTTCGCTGTGGGATTGGAAAAGTGAGT
>KB455133.1:5411-36320 GCA_000341325.1 Panagrellus redivivus
AATGGTGGAGTCAATGGAGCTGGAGGTACGGACATTTGACTTTTTTGATGACTGATATTCAAATGACTGGCTTTTAGGTTACCCTGGTGGCGTCGGACTTGGCACCAATACTCAAGCTGGATTCGGAAAGAAGTAAATGTCACCACGGCATTGTTATCTAATACTTTGAAAGTGTATTAATAAAAACTTTTATTGAATTGTGCATTTTATACTAACCTTGATAAATAAACGTCTATTGAAAGTCACATAAAATTGAGATTCACTAATGACGGGAATAGGCGTTACTGATCGCCCCAACCACTGGAATCTGGGTGTTCCGAGGCAGCAGCGTCAAGGGGCTGGTCAAGTTGAAAAAACCAACGCATCTTTTCAACGGATGAACCTCGGATTTGCTTAACTATGTCAAAAATAATGTAATCCCTCATACGTGCATGTCCAAGAAAATAGGAGGCATAAACGTAGTCCTGAAAACGGCGCCTGTCAACATTTTGGAAGAAAAGCATTCCAGGAGAGTCGTCGGCAAGTAGTCCATCACTTGCATTTTCAATGGGGACATGCGGTGGTTCATCTTTGAACAGACGATCAAACTGAATCACCAAGAGCAAGTCGTCAGTTTTCATAGGTATTTGACAAACTGCGGTGGTGTCTATGTTCGCTAAAAACGGATATGGATTAATGTTACAATAACAAATTGGTGAAACGTACCAGCAGCGGCGGTAAAATTACGCTTTCTCGGATGCTTTCTGGGCCGAGTTCATGAACTTGGCCAGAAACATCCTTGATCTTCAGCGTGGTGACACCATTGGAAGCCATTTTTGGTTGATTGAGGGTGGTTGTTTGAAAAAGTGTTGGTGAGAGGAAGTCAAAAGTCCGATGAGTTAATATAAAGGCTTGCAGATCGCTTTATCTATGATCAGGGAAGGACACAAACTCGGATGATGGTGGCCCATTGTAAGATAACTGGGCGTCCTATCCTACCCTCGGAGAAGAATTGCCAATTGCGCGCAAAGCTTTGGCGACCTCTGTACTACCATTGATTAGCAGCTGCCATAGGCAAGAGGCTTTGTGCATGTGCCCTTGTCCATCTGCGCGACCGTGATTTCATCCATCTGGATCGGCGCCGACGGCCATTGCAAACTCGGCGACTTTCGAGAATTAATTTATTTAACTTTAAACACTTTTAAATTACCAATTATTATAATTAACAATAAAAAACATGAAAATACAAAACAAAAACCGTGTTCAACCATGTTGAACAACAAGATAAATCATCGGCATCATTCACCGTCCCAGCCCTTTTCATCTTTGTGTTCCAAGGCAACAGGATCAAGGGGATCGTTAAAGTCAAAGAACCACCTCATCTTTTCCGTGGATGAACCTCTGACCTGCTTACAAACATGAAACAAGATGTAATCCCTCATTCGAATATGTTCAAGATAGTCTGCGGCACGAATGTACTGCCAAATCTTTACTTTATGGTCGACATCCTGGAAGAAGAGCATTCCAGGCGAGTCGTCAGGAGGTGCCTCTCCTGATGTTGAGTCCTTAATGGGGACATACGGTGGCTCGTCTTTGAACAGCAAGCTAAACTTAATGACTTCCTCGAGCATTTCGGGTTCAATGTCCACATAACAGACCTCATTTATGTCGCAATATGCTTAACAAGTAATATGAGTTAGAGTTTTATTAGTAAAAAAACTTACAGATGGCCTTGGTGAAAACGCCGCTTTCACGATAGACTTCCGGGCCGATTTCACGAATCTTGCCAGACTTATCCTGGACTTTCATTAGCGCCGTCATTGGCGGCGCGTTCTCGTCATTAAATTCAGACATTTTTTAAAAATAGAAAATGTTTGACGGTGTTAGTAAAGGCTGAAATTAGAAATGGTAAAGTTGGATATCGGAGAAAAAGCGAAGCTTGGTCAATACTTGCGCGCAATGGTCGACTACTAACGCAAAGTATGGCGCTACAGAGTCGTCGGGGAGACGGATGGGCCGGAGGTGGGTTGGCACTGTGCAGCAGACACCCATAAGCTAAGTGAGCCAATGTTTACGGTCCGCCCACGGCTTGTTGGTCGGTTTTGGCGGGAATAAAGCATTTACAAATGTGCTGACGCATTGCTTTCACATAAAAAGTCTAGTTGATGAACATCATTGGAGTTTTATTCGACATTTACAGGCTAATGATACCAGGTTTCACATGCGGCAATCTTTCCGGAATTCTGTTCGCTTTTGTACACGATATCGTAATTTTTCAGCGTCCACGTTGATAGTTTTAGAATCTTGGTGTTATCAGAAGCACGTTTATGTTTAAAAGTATCCTCCTTGAAACGTCTAAATCATGCCATTTCCCCTCTCTTCTCTGCCTATAGCTTCCGACAACGGCTCCGCGAACTTGCCAACCCTCTCAAAGCATACAGGCTTCAAACTGTGGCATCACCGAAATTTGTTGGTCTGAAACCATTTCTGAAAATTAAAAGATATAAATATTGTAATATCCGGCTAGATTTCGATACTGATCGGCCTGACATACACTTTGAGTATCAAAGGGGTAACCTCAAAAAACGTATATACAGAGTTGGCAAAACGCTCTATCTTAGTACTTTAATAATACTCTACCATTTCTAATTTCCGCCTTTACTAACACCGTTATGTTTTTTGCGATCCAAAAAATGTCAACGAAAACGTGCCACCAATGAAGGCACCGATGAAGGTCCAGGATAAGTATGACTAGATTCGTGAAATTGACCCCGAAGTATACCGTGAAAGCGCCCTTCTCACCAATGCCCTCCTTAGATTTTTTCATACTTTCTGAAATCCTGACAGCTCTTTGTCGGTGGAAACACTTTCATGCAAAGAAGCGTCATTCCCGAGGGCGGGACTGGTTCGCCCCTTGTAATAAAAGTCATTGTCTGAGAAAATTTAGGCGTGGTAACTGTAGTTGACGACGCGGACGACAAGTATTTGACTCACCTTTGGCAACGGATTTGGAAATTCCACATTGGAATTGGTCGATAACGTTGAAGACAGCTAGTCGTTGTGATAGTATATAAGGAGGAGGTTTCTTTGACGACTACAAACTTTTGGATAACCTTCAAGAATTTGTATTTATGAAACAAAAAAACAATACTAGCCTATCGGACAAAGCGAAACAACAAAAATTCAAAAAGTCGACCCTAGAAGCCAGTTCCAACATTAACATTCCGTTGGTCCCTATGATCATGAAAACTTACCGTCAGCATGCGGTTAACACAAACTTATGCTCTAAATAGTTTATCTTTATCACATGTGCTTCTACTAGGTACTAACAAGGAAGTACATTTAGGCCCCCGCGCCGATCGTAAGGGGATCCATGTAATACCATAATGAATTAGTCAAACTTTTCTTGGCATTCTTTGGTTACTCATATGATTCGCTTTGCTGAATTGCATAAGCCCATGTTGTTAGAAAGTGCCCGCCAGCCAGTTACACTTTCGTGCCAGCACAGCTCAACACCTTTTCACCCTTCATGGTTTTTCCATTGTCACAGGTTGCCAAGTATGGCTCAAGTTATTTTTCCATTCCACGTTATTTTATGATGAACCATTTCGCACACCTCGATGCCGAAACCGTGTTATTGAGTGCTTCTGTAAATTGTGGAAACGTTTAACAAATTAACTTTAAGGTTCGTTTCACATCACAACTGTGTATCATGCCATACCCTCTCTCTACTCTGCCCTATGGATTGCGCCAACGTCTTCGCGAACTTGCCAGCCCTCTCGAAACTTACGATCTTCAGATTGCTGCACCTAATTTGATTGGCTTGCAACCAATTCAGAAAATTGAAAAACTAGAATCCTGTGTCATCTGTCTAAAGACACAATCTGCGTGGAGTATGAATCCGCTCAATTTCATTCATTCTGTACCCCTCAAAACTATCGACGCCAATTTATTTGATACTGATTTTTTAACTTTCACAGATTTTGAAACAGATTCGGGCAAAGTATCTTCGATTAAAACTCTACCCATTTTTAATCATTTTCGGTTGTCGCCGGCACATGTTACTTTTCGCCGGTGTCTCGTCGACGCAAATTTATTAAGTTTGGCTACAATATTGCGAGGACCATTAAAGTGGTTGGGATTTAACGATTGCAAATTTGAATCGCCAAATGCAGCACAAATGGTTTGCAAAGCTTTCAAACACTTGAATGTGAAAGCTTTGGATATTTGCTGGATGGACCCTTTCAAGCACGACTGGCTTGGTGCACTTATGGAAGCCAATTATGTTAATATGCACTCTATATCGTTACGCAGAGTTGATTTGAATGTTTTGTTTGTCGAAGCACGGTCACTTGCCCATTTCATTAAGGTACGATTTGTTTTACAAAACTCACAAACAAAAAAACGTGCATTTTCAGGCTCAAAGTACTTTATTTTGTTTGTATATTAACTTGCGCAAGCCGGTTGATTCTGAAAAAGTAGAACGACAGCTTGAAACCCTTTTCGGTGAACATTTTACAAGATTTTCAGGTCTTATTACAAAGAAAAAAAGCGTTAATGTGAAGTGGTATGATTCTAATAGGAAATTACATTCTCATAGTTTTTTTTAATCATGAGCATCGTGTTAGGGTAACTTTTGCTGATTGATTAAAACGGAACTCTAACAGTGTATTTAACTAAGTTTAATTAAATACACAACTTAATAAAACTAAGTAAAATGATATGTACGAATCCAGATCAATTTCAATTCAATTTGCATTCTCGATCCAGATCACAACCAATTATTCAACACTTACAAGCAAAAAGAACGTGTCCAAAACGCTTAAAGCCGATGGCCACCTTTCAGACTTCAGATTGATTAATTTTTCTACGAGCTCTGTCAATCGGGCATCTTTGAAACAGGCGAATGAATAATAAATAGACTTCTATCGTGAATTAACCTTCCTCAAAGTCGATCCCAAAAATCAGTTCCGCCATTGACATTCTGAGACTGTAGACAGAAACTTGTTAATCGAAGATAAACGCGCGCTATCTATACTTGCTAAGGGCCATGGGGCGCACAGACAGACATCCTACAATACGCAAGAAGCTCCGCGCACAAATATCCGATCTTCCCGGAGGGCATGAGCCACACAGACCGTACAATAACCCACCTCTGTGCATCATTAGCTCGAAAAGTTGTGCCCTCCCCTGGCTAAAAACGCATAAATAGCCATACGCAAGCACCAAAAATCAGTTCATCAGGCTTTCAATTGTTTGAATGATATAGAATTATTGGATTGAAAGTTCATCATTACCCCCAAATCGCGTTTTGAAAGATTGCACGCGTCGTGTCCCCCATTCGCACTCCCACCACGAAAGAACCCCCACAATGCACTGCGTTTTTCAGGAAACCAACTTCGTGTGTTCGTTGTGTTTCGACATCGCTCCTTCTTCGCCGTCCGTTTCCAACTTCCATCCCACCGAATCCCCGTCGCCATGGATCAGGCCTCCGATCGCAGTGAATACAAGCTCAACGAGGACAATGAGCTCCGTCTCGAGGTCGGCAGCGAGGAACTTATCGTCGAACTTGTCGAGGGGCTCGCGGAGATCTTCGGAACGCCGCTGGTCGTCCACAAACGCTACACCTTGCCGCCAGCCTTCCGATGTGCCATCTTCACATACAAAGGAGCGCTGGTCGAGATTGTCGGACGCCCGGAGAGCGCTTATATAGCAACGCAAACGCCAATGGTTGGTTTTTTCTGTTTTTTTAAAGTTTCGGTTTGTAATTTTGGCTTTACAGGTTATCTATCTGAACACCCATTACGCCTTGGAACAGATGAGAAGCAACGCGATAGCTGGAATCAGCGCCGGTGATCCGAAAGCCCATGGACCACGTGTTATGATCGCAGGGCAGACAGACGTCGGAAAATCTACACTTTGCCGATTGTTGCTGAATTATGCCGTCAGATTTAACCATACTCCGGTATACGTCGATTTAGATTTGGGACAGGTTAGTTTGGGAACACTTTAGATGAGCTTAATTTGAAATTTTTATATATAAAAGTCCATTTTCCAGGGCTCTGTCTCCCTCCCTGGCACGGTCTCGGCATTGCTCGTCAGCAAGCCCTCGGAAGTCGTCGAAGGCTTCGACAAGGCCAGTACCCTCGCCTATCCCGCCGGCATCATCAACCCCACAGCCAATGAGCAGTACTATCTCCATTTGATCGAGACTTTGGCCGCTACAATCAACGAAAAATGTGCCACGATCCCTCGAATCAATGCCAGTGGCGTCGTGATCAACACCTGTGGCTTCGTCAAGGATGCTGGCTACACCGCATTGCTGCATGCGGCGAAGAATTTCAAGATTGACGTGGTCATTGTGCTCGAGAATGAGCGTCTGGTGAACAATTTGACGAAAGATTTGCCGAATTTCGTCAAGATTGTCCATGAACCCAAATCTGGCGGCGTCGAACCACGACAAACGACACAGCGGCAAAAGGCGAGACATGATGTCGTCAAAAGTGTATGTTTTTCAACTTTTTATTACAATTTTGACCTCTAAATTTGACCATTTCAGTACTTCTACGGCACCCGCCACACCATCTTCCATCCCTTCACCATCGAAATCAGCTACGGCGTGCCCGAGGAAGAGCAACAGCTGATCATCGCCAAAGTCGGCACCGAAAAGCTGCCCGATTCGTGTTTGCCCGTCGGCGTCGTCCTGGAAGACCATCGAACCAAGGTCGTCAAGCTTCAAATCACGTCCGACCTCAAGAACCACGTCCTGGCCATGATGCCACCGAATGCCGTCATCGACCAGGGCCTCATCTCAACGCCGACCGTCGGCTTCGTCGTCGTCACCGAGGTGGATACAGCCCGGAAAACGTTCACGATTCTGAGCCCTCAACCGCAACTTCCATCGAGAATTGCCCTTTTTACCGACGTTACTTACGTTGATATTGCCTAATTGAGGCTTTTTAACTTCTTGTTTTTTGTTATTTCAATGCATATCCGGGTCACGTGCAATGTCAATTAACTTTGTCATTATAAAAGAGCTACTTTATCGATTTGAGGGGACTGATTTGACTGTTTTTGACTCTGTTTTGGCGTTAAGTGATTCCAAACTTGCTTGATGCATTGCTAAATCGATCTTTTGTGTTTAAAACTTTATCATTTTTAAAATAAAATTGCATTTTTAGCCCAAAAAAGTTAATTTTCAATGTTTTTCGCTAATTTGACCCTCTTTATGACTCTGTTTCGGCATCTTTCCATAATTAATGACCTCCACCATCGTCCTATGCATTGTTAACTCCATTTTGTGTTGAAACTGTATAACTTTGAAAATAAATTCGCATTAATTACGATCGAAATTGGCTCTCATGGGTATGTGTGGGCGTGGGAACCGACTCCTGACGCTCTTAGGACCTCCAAGTTATGCCATTCCACCAGACCTGAATGAAATCCTGTTCTTTAAGGCCCCTCTCGACCACTTTTCGTAGCCATTTGGGAACCTGAAACGTAGTCCTGAATGAGATCATTCCCAGCCTGCGTAATCCGCGACCCAATCTACGCCATCCAAAGTGTATGGTGGGTATATAAATGGCATGGCACAGGTTTGTTGATGGTGTCCCCGTCGACCGAGTTCACACATTTCATGAAAATGTGTTATTCTGGAAGGAGGTTTACGTGTGAAATGGCGGCTACCGGATTGGGCTGGGCGGTCGAGGGTTTCCTGTCCCAACAAATACATAATACGCGTGATGGTGCGAGGAATAGGTTTCAAACATCGGCACCAATTTGGACATGTTTATGCCGGGTTAAGTATGTGTGGTTATAGTACTGTGTGGGATTTTCATTTTCGGGAATTTTCGAGCCAAAAAAACGTCATATAAACAAATTGAAAGCCTTTATTTTATGAAAACATTCAAAATTTGATGATCGTAACTATTTTGAAAACTTATTTTTCGAAAAAATGTTACTGTAGGTTAAAATGAAGCAAATGAAACTTGCCAAAAACCAAAATTTAGCTTTCATGAAGTTTACAAAACCCGACCAACCTACGTCAATCTCGCTCTTTTTCCGGTCACGTAGCCAAAAGCATGACATCAACCATCGGTTCATTAGCTTTTTGTAAAAAGCGTTATTAACGTTTATATTGCTCTTTTCATCAACCTCGTGTTTACCCCTTTTCCTGGTCTTTAAAACATTTTGCCCCTGCCAAGCACTTTCAACCATAGTAACCAGGGATGCGAAGGGGATATCCCCGGGGATTTCCCCCGGGGGATATCCCCGGGGATATCCCCATTTTTTGATTTCCCCCGGGGGATTTCGCAACGGACTTTTTGAAACATCTCAAAATTTTTGATCAATGTCATCAAAACATCATGAAAATCGTGATTTCCGACAATGTTAGAACCTTAGAAGGAAATTACCCACAAAGGAATTCTTTAAACTAATAATACGATACCGTAACATTAAGGACCAAAAAAACCCAAAAGTTGGTGCCGGGGGATATCCCCCGCATATCCCCGGGGAAATCCCCGGGGATATCCCCCGAATTGATTTCCCCCGGGGGATTTCGCATCCCTGATAGTAACGGCTACTACAACATTGCAACTGGCTGCTAACATGTTGACGCTGACTTGTTTTGGGATACTGTAGCATTTGGTTTACTTTTGACATTGAAACTGACCATTTTGTAATCTGATTCTACCTTTGACACCCCCGTTCGAGTGTTCCAAATTGCAAAAGGTTTCATTTGAATTAGATTTTTATGAAGCCAGGAAATCCCGGGTTCAAATTACAACATCATTTTTCTACACTTTAAACCCGTCAAAACCACATTTTTTTCCCCCAAATGCCATTGTCCCCAAAGCCGTGACACTTCCATGAATATTTGCATTTTGCGTCGCCCACAAGTTTGAAACAAATGGCGTTCCACTTCCTGGAATACTGTCACTGACATATTGTTTCCAAAAGGTGTCAATGGCATCGTGCCTTGGAGTAACCTTTATAAAAGCCGCAACCAAACGGACATTAAACTGGTATTCACAATCGGGGTAGTTAGAAGCAGTTTCACGCGATGGGCTGTCATGCGTCACGAAGCTTTCATAATGTTGTCTACTGTCGCTGGCCATGAAAATTACCTTTTGAGTTTGTTCAATTAGTTTTTGATAAAATCCTTTGGATAAAAGGTGTAAGCCAGACACAAAAAAAGTAGTTTAGGACGTGGTCATTGAAATTTTAAGTGGTTCAAATGTCATTATGACGTGAATGACGTCTAATGAAACTTGATTGAGATTATGGAAATTGTACAAATGGTCAAGAACACGCGGAAATAGAGGCCAGTTTGACTTGCAAACTGTTTTTTCAATGTTTAGCTAGCTTAATCCGGTTATAAGGGGCGTTGGTCATTGCCTGGGACGGTTTTAAGGTGGGATTCTGGGGTTTGGAACGCTTTGGGAAGTGGTTTGGAGTGTTCCCACATGACCGATTATAGAATTTTTGCAACTTTTTTTAAAGTTTGAAATGTTTTAGAACAACTTTTTTGATAATTTTTGTAAACTGACGTTAGAAAAAACGAAGAAGATTTGGGATAGACGACTTTTTTACAGTATTTGATAAGATTAAAACTCAAAATTTTCGTTTTTATTCTCAAAATCTAAAAAATGCAACCCCACAAACACCCCTTGCAATCCTGTTGATCAAAATCCAATCCCAACTTTGCAAGAAATCCACCTTCTTCTGACAACTGTCACGTAGAATCGCTTGTTTTTGCCGTTCCCCTCGTTCCGTCCACCCCCATTGTCAATCCAGCCACCTACTAGCCCCCTTTTGATGGACATACCGGATAGCTCATAAACGTTGTAACACATTCTTACGACCCTCCATGAAGTCGTCATCTGTGCCACAGGGCACGGGATGCAAAAAGCAGCTGACTGGCAGGTCCGATGGCCAGCGGCCGGCCGTAACGGCCATGGGCAGGCTTAAAATAAGTCACGATGACATTGTCACTTTTTTCATTGTGGCTTTTGTCAGGTAAAGTTATCGATGGCCATCATGGAACACTTGGCTACCATGGAATCGGGTCTGTTTTGCGATTCTGACAACTTGACAGACAACAAATAACTGATTAATAATAAAAAGTCTGTTTGCCAGTCGTTTTTGTATGGCTTGTTTGACTTGCCGGAGCCAAAGGCGGTAACAATGGAATGGTTTGTGGTTTGTGTATTCAAAAAAGGTCGGGGTACGGTAGTTTTGTGGCATTTGAAGAATGCCCCTTTTAACGTCATTTGAAAAGGCATTGTTCTGGAATTTGCTTTGTGTATGATAGCCGTTTGGTGTAGTCTACCAATTTGCAGGAGATCAACTTTCCAAAAATACCAATTTCCAGCTTAAAACCCCAGCCCTGCTCCTTCGGACCCGCCTTATCAGAATTCCGCGGTCTTTAGATGCTTTTGATACTTTTGGCCCCCAATTGAGACATCATTTTTGCAACTTTAATGATGCATACATGTAACATGTTGCACAAGCCGAGATGGTTGACCTGTGGTCCGCGTGATCATTAACTTGCAATTTGCAAAGACCGTGTTCCATTAGCTCGGAATTTGTTGCGTAGCTTGCCTGCGGGTCTACCTCGAACCCTATTGGTGTGGTGGGAGGGCGTGAGACACCACCATCATCAAGCTTTGTATCATAGCCAGCAGGTCGTCATGAGGGTTACCCTAGCCTATAAAAAGTCAAACCGCAAACCGCCTTTTTTCCTCATCAGTACCCCAGGGGTTTGGGAGCTACTTTGTCTTCCTTCTGGCGGTCGTCCAAACCGAGCAACTAACTGTATCCAATTCAATTATGACTTACTTTGAGAAACCAACCAGTCATCGCGTGACATTCCTATTTTTCATATTCCTTATAACCGCGTGGAAAAAAGTTCAAAATTGTTAAGAAAAACATTCCCTTTTCAGTTTTTGACTACAGTTAGCCCCAATAATGTCGCGTACTACCGTTGTTTGCACGTATGTCTTCATGGCTGTGCTCTTACTTGGGGTCGTGGCCGAAGCGAGGGCACAGGCGATTAGTCCTGGCAGTTTTACTGTAGGTTTTAGCCAATCTGACAAAATTATGAAAATAAAACTTTGAAATTTTAGGATTTCCGATTCTATCGCCTCTTCGGACTGCGGCCACAAAACAATAACCGGTACAAATTTCGTCAAAAAACCTTCAAATTTAAAAGAAATCACTTTCAGCGAATCCTCAAAACGCTCCCTCTTCGACGGCGACGACTCAGAATCCCGAATCACAGCCAAACGCGGTGGCAGCATCAACAAAGTCCGCGGAAATGAGCGTTATTGGCTTGGCTTCGGGAAGCGCAGCTATGGCGACCTCGAAGACCAATAAACTTCTTAACTTTTAAACTTTTCATCTTAATTGACTACCCTGATAACTACCCGCAGGAATCCTGACATTGATCTCGTTTTTGACCCTTTTAACTGTCGTATTTTTGATTGTTGTCGTACAAAACGTAAATAAATAAATTTAGTTTTCGAAAAAAAACCATTTATAAAGAAGAAAAGCCCGTCACGGGTTAAACCAAACACAAAAACAGTTTTGTTGATACGGAAAGGGACTGTGATAACACGAAAGAGACCATGGTGAACAAAGCAAGCAAAAAAACAGAATTAAAACTCATCTCGGAATCAAAAATCGAAAGCAGCCTCACTTCTTGATGAAATTCAGCTTATCCAACACGTTAGCCGTCGATTTACCGTACTGCTCCAGGGAGGTCTTTAGCTTCTCGTCGGCTTTGACGTACTTGTTCCAATCGAGGCCGGTCTTGTCGAAGATGGTCATGTTTTGCTTCTTGGTGGCGTTCTTCTTGAGCACGGCATCGAGTCCGCCGACGACGACAGTCTTAGGGGTCGACTTTTTGGCTGCTTCTTGTCGGGCCTTCTTGGCTTCGAACTCGGCGGCGGTCTTTTCGTCGACTTCGCGTTCGCGGGTCACTTCCTCGCCGAAAAAGTCGAAAGTTTCGACGATCTTCCTCTTTCGATCGGGCTTTGACGTTTCTGACGTACTCGTAGTGGAGGATGGTTCATCTGGAGACGGTTTGACGTCATCTGTTGAGGCATTTGATGAGTCTGTTTGAGTGTTGGACGGGGATGGCTTGGATTCGCTGAAATTATATATATTTTTTCCACCAAAAGAAAAAAAGTCAACTCACGTTTTCTTAGGATCATCGCTACTGTTCAGGAAGTCGTCCCAGTCATCCTCGGCGGCTTTCAGTTGCGATTCGCTGATTTTGAGCTCCTTTTCCGGCGATTCGCGAAACTTCAGATCGACCTCGTCCTCGGAGGGGAGTTCATCGTCAGCGGGCGGCACGTAGTCGTCATCCTCGTCCGAGTTGTAGTCGTCGTCATGGGGAAGTGCCGACATGAGGGCCAGAAGGGGTGAAAAGGTGAGGAAATGGTCGAAAAAGCGGTTCCAGAAAAGTCGATGCAAATGAGGAATGACTGGCCACTACACTGCACACACTGTTCCCTGCGCCTTGTAAACTCGACCCGACACGACGCGCTAAACACACCGAGTGTTCCCCTATCTTTCAACGCTTCCCAAAATTAAAAATTGTAAATTCTCGCTGATTTCGACCCAAAAATGCGATTCCTCCTTTCTCCAAATGTCTTCCAAAGATGTGCCAGCCTTCGCGGAATCGATTTTGTCAGATTCAAGTACTCGAAGTTGCCAGAAACGATGAAATTCGAGCCGAATTTGGTATGGTTTTCTTTTGTGGTTAGTTGTTATATATATTTTGTGGAATTTTGTTTAGGGATCGACGGTAGACAAGTCAGAAGTCAATGAACTACCGCTAAGCAAGGCAATGCTGACCAAACTCGAGCAGCTTTCAGCCTTGAGGTTCCAAAGCGAGGAAGAGATTGCGTCCGTCGAGGAGGATATTAGGCTGGCTCAGAAGGTCTTTGAAGTCAAAACTGAAGTGAGTTATATTGTTTTATTGTGGTTGGGTTTTGTTAAACAGACTTGCGGATTGTTTTTTCTACAAATTTTGAACCGAATTTTGGACAAAAAGATTCGAGAGGATCAAAGAATGTGCATTTTTTACTTTTTCAAAGTGAAAAATCTCTGTCATATTTTTCTTTATACTCAAAATTCTCTTTCCCTATAAAATAACAATCCACAAAACTCCCGTTTCAAAATTTTCATCAACTTCCATAATTCCAGGGCGTCGAACCCCTCTACAGTATCGTCGAAGAGGTAATTAACTGCCCATTGCGAGATGACACCATTGTGGAGCCCACCTCAGCCGCCAGGGTATGTCATTTCGACGTTGTGACGTCTTTTTACTTATGTATTTACATTAGCCCCAATTTTTAATTGGTGTTTTTTCGATGGCAACTCAGGGTTGTTGCCATTTACGCCTGACGAGATGGGTGGCAGCCAACGCGCTGTCATCCGTGTCATTCACGCTTTTACGGTTGAAATCTTTGTTTAACTAACTAAAGACCTAAAGATTCTGTTTGTCAATCAGTGAAGCAGGAAGCATCAAAAATCTTATTTGTTTTCCAAGTTTGATAATGCTAAATTTGGCTGTTTCAGGCCCTTCAAAACGCCCCCCACGTCGTCGAAGATTTCATCGTCGTGCCTCAGGCTAATATCCCGCAGGAAGCGAATCCACTTTTGGAGGAACATGCAAAGAGTTTGAAGAAGGCTGTTAGTGAGAGTAATTAGAAATGTGAGTTTTTCGGGTTTCAATTTTGTAAAAATGGCGTTTTTTGGCGGCGCAAAACACAAAGATCCAACTTTTGATCTGCGATAGTTCGAAAACAGCATATTTCAAACCTATCTCGTTCGAAGTTTGCATTTTTCTGCATTTTCCAGCCAGCTGGCGTCCAAAAAATGTTTTCATTGATTCAAAGCTTTGATCAATCGACCTTTTTACACGGTTTTGCAACATTCCAATACCCGAAAAGTGGTGTTTATTTGAACTTTTAACTTTTAACCGGCCATTTCTAAACAAAATCACATGTAAAACTGTCAATTTTGTAGCTAAACTTCTTTACGCATAGGTATTTATAACGCGTCATGGCATAGACAGACAAATGTGTCAACCAGGTCGTCACAATTTTCAATTGTTAGCCTTTTTCTTACTGTTTTTCGACTTCCTTATTAGCCTCCAATGACGCTCTTTATGGACTGTTCTCTACTTTCCTAAATTAGTCTACCCAAGTACACGTCTTTACGATCATCTTTGAAACTATACGATTATAGTTTTATGAGGCATAAACATAGATGACTTTGTTTTCCTTTATTGGCCCCCTCATTTGTACGGCGTAGATGTTCCGAAACCTCCCACACAAGCTATAGCCGGATTACATGCTTTTCGTCCGTCTGTAATCGCTCTGCGATAAAAACTTAAGATATAGCTTTGGGACGCCTTTTTTGGATTTTCTTAACGGTGCGCTCAAGGTCCGCTCAAATATTGCACCTTCGAATGAGGGGGAAGGGCGTGGCCGGAAGGAATGCTCTCTAAAATTGGCCAAGGAAACCCATATTAGGGCTAAATTTTGTGGGGAGTTTGAATGGAGATGCTGTCTGGGGTTGTCATTTGGCGCCTCGGCTTCCAAATAGTAATCATTATGTAGGTTTTGCGCTTCCATGTTCTCATATCCTCACTTTTTGTGGATACCGTGCACCCAGAATCGTCTGAATGATGACAATTCCCTTGAGAGGATGGGTTCCAGGCATAAATTGGCATGTCCTGAATGGCACGGCACCCACTCGTTGACAGCTGATTGACGATTTTGCGGGCTTTTTGTGCCCTTTGCAAAAACAGAAAATGCGTGGACATGGATAATAATGCCTCGTGGCCCCATGCCAAATTACTCGAGTACGATAGTCTATGGCGTGGATCGTAAAAATTTCGCGTCACTTTGCCATAAAACGCGGTCGAGCACCCGAAACTATGCTTCCGGGGGTTCTTTGTTCCGCCCGCATAGTTACAACTTTTTTGAAAAAATTCTGATGAAATTAGTGGCCCATTTCGTCGCCGTCGGCAAAGAACCTTATTTAGGGCTGTTTTCGATATCCCTAGCTTGACACATTTATTTGTTTTTTTGTTAGTTTTATTGCCTCAGGGCAATAATTTTATTTATTTTCACTGCTTTTCGCCGTCACCGCCCATGTCAGTGTCTGTAATTATGGGATTTGCGCTTTGCCTCGCCTTGAATGTGCCATTTTTATAAAAGCGATTTGTATTTCAGTAAAGCTCCAAACATGATGTCCTCCCTCATCCGACTCTTCCTCCTCCTCGCCGTCGTTTTATTGCTCACCGTTGAAGCTGTACCATTCCTAAAGTACAACATTTATGATTTATCCGCTCCCGAAGAGGAAGCACGACCCATCAAGCGATCCGACATACGCAATTGCTACTTTTCACCCGTACAGTGTCTTCTGCCCATCAGTGAAGCCACCCAGAGGATGTATTTCATTCAACAGTGATCACAAACATCAGGAAAATGGCCAATCTTTACAATGCTGAGTGGACTTGTCTTTGAGATTGATTGGTTTATTTATACATAAGTTACAACACGAAATTTGTCACGTAGCTGCATTGATAACAAAGAACAACACTACCCGGGGGATGTTTTGGAAGTACAATAAAAAGTGGATACAGTTTTACGATTTTGTGTTTTATACAAGTGAGACCCGTAGAGATTCATGAAGAAACGGAATCTGGCCATTTGTGAGGATGTTATTCCCGTGCCAGTGTTCACGAATGACCCGATTCATGCATAATGTGAGATTCCTTGGGATGAGGAAAGTCTCAAAGTTGCGATCGCCGATCCAAAGTGGACCCCGGAGGTGGGCATCGGCAATCATAGCATTGAAAAAGACAGTGTGGCAGTTGATGTTTTGGTTGGAATAGGCTTTGAGGGTTGGGGTTAGCCAGGATTGGTATTGCTGGAGGAGGCTTTTCGGGAAGGCAGCGAAATGGAAGGTGCCAAAGTTGTAGGTTTTGCCTGGGGCGTCGATGGTAATGACGTTCGATTCGACTCCGTCGATTACTGGCCTCTGAAATTGTGATTTCTAAAACATCGAAAGACATCTGACGCTTCCCACCTCCGCATTAGCGACAAACCCGGCCAATAGCCTAGAGCCCCCATCAATCGTGGCCAACTTCATCATGGCTCGGACTTCATTCGGTGTCGCAGCAATCCGTTCGTCCATGGAAACTACAAAGTTGCCGGCTATCTTATCCAAATCCAAATTGACTACGTTGACGTCTGCCTGAAAAGCTCTTCATTACAGTTATGAATGAGTCCACTGTCTGGGGTACTGTAGATGACACTACAACTTCCTCAGTCAGATGTTTTTTTCTAAATCTAATGTTTGTCCCGACTTTTGTAACCATGTCACAACCCAGTCACCCTTTCCATAAATATGCACCCCTGCAATAATTTAGTAATGTTATTGCCAGATTTACTATTCGCGATGTTTCGCTCAAAGTCCAAAATCCCCGTGTAACGCATTTCCGGATGGACTTAAAAGGCGGCACAAGCGTAGCGACTGACGAAGGCATCAAAATACGACAGATTTGACTTGGAAATGATACAGACATACGTTTTTTTGTTTGTTGGGTCAGAAACGTATTGTTTCAAGGGCAAAAATGCATAGATGATACGTCATTTTTGATTCTATTGGCCACAGTGTATGCATTTTTGATGCGAATTGGTGTTTAAAGGATCAGCTTTTTGATTTTTTGGTTTAATATTGCAAAGAAACTCACAACAGTGTCTACAATGACGATATCCAGGGGCAAGTCGACCCGAAAAGCTTCAACTTCTGGGGGTTGACCTCGGGCAGAGGGCCAGAGAATGATGATCTAAAAAGTGGTCGTATAAAACAAACAATTTTGATGCAAAAATGGTGGAAGTTAATAAATTGAAACATAGAATAAAAGTAAAAATGTCGAGTTTCATTTTTGAATTCCAAACGTTTGTCAACACAAATGCTCTTACCTTTTTCAGCTCGCCAACATTGGCCAATGATGTCACGAGCCGGTTCAAGCGAGACGAATACTTTAAAATGCCGTGCAAGACCAATGTGAAAGAGCCATCTCGATGGTTTTGTAGGCTGTTTTGTAGGGTACTTTCAACTGCAACTTTTCCTTCGAGACGACCGATGCGGTTTAGTATTATCTAAAGCGATGACTTGTAGTCTTCTTGAGGTTATAATTGTCTGCCATGAAACTTTTTGTGACACACTTTTTGGTTCAAAAGTATTATAAAATAGCTTTTTGAGTGAAAACAGCATATCCACAATTGCTTGATTCCCCGTCTTGTCTTACTTTTTCGACCCAAAACAAAGTTCAAAACTTGCATTTTTTCACTACAAAAACCCCCAAAAATTACCTGTACACTCGTCATAACAATCCGCTCAACACTGCTAAAATACTTGTGATACAACTTCCGTGTTTTGATTCGCATTTCGAGTATCTCGTCCATCGGGACCCTCCGCAACGTATTTTCGAGCTGCAAAAAAGTGTACAATTAGTAATGACGTAAGTTAGGCCTGCTTTGGCACGGACACAGACATGCTTGTTGCCAATGGCATTGCAAATTTGAAATTCCCTATTTGATTCGACAATAAGATTAGATAAAATTTCGAAACAGACTAGTGTACACTTTTTTTGCAAATTGCAACCCATCTGAGAAAGTCGTAAATCGTAAATCACATTGAATTCAACCCATATAGGAATACTGTATGAGGTCATAGTTTGGTGCATTCGTGGGTCAATGATGATAATTTTATTGGTGTTACGAGCAAAAAACGCCTGCAAGCAGGAGGGGGCTATTTTTAAGTTTGCTCACATTTTGCATTCAATAGGTCGACGTCGCACACGTGATTTTACGTTAGGTGGACATAGACTAACAAAAAACAGCTACAAGTCACGTAAAAAACTTGGAAAACATGCGTCACAGGATTGAGGGGTGAAAAAAGAACTGCAATTTTTGTAGCATGGATAAAAAAGATGTTTGGTCGGTAATTAGGGACCGCAAAAAGTGGTAAAATGGTTAATAAAAGAAAAAAAAACATAAGACTTACATGGAGGACCGTTTTTTCATGGGCTAGAATCGCTGCTGTTCGCCAGTTGATAATCTCGCTGAAGGGAAGTTGCCAGTCGTCGGAGAGGATCACTGGGATGCAGCCGGAGCCGATTGATTCAAGAAATCTGAAATTTATTGTTTAGAATATATGAACTTTGTAACGACACTTAAAAATCAAGGAAGTGCGCTGACAAACCGTAGAAGACTCTTCAAAACTGTTAAAAAAACATAAAATCAATGTCACTCGAAAAAGTCGAAACAAAATTACAATATCCCAAACTACAGTAACCCAAAACCCCAAAACTCACCGAAAACTGCCCAATCTCCGTCCTCTCGGCGTCAAACAGAACGTGCTGTTCTCCAGCAGCGCTCCATAGTCCCATTTATCGTACTCTGCATTGTCAGTTTCGCACCTCGCATCAGAAAACTTCTTCCAATCCGTATTATGTCTGCATGTCGTTACGATAACACTCTCCTTTCCGTCATGTAAATGGTGTAGCAAGTCCCGTGTTTCCGATCCGATCCCATAAACATATCGCTTTCCTTTGAATGACATCAAATACTCCAGCGAATTCACATCTTCATCAACTCTTTTCTTCGGAATCGACCGAATTGGGTGTTCTTTGTGAAACAGTGGAAAAGACAAATCGAAATCTCGCCGAAAATCCCGAACATTCGCACTGGCCTTGGCGATTATCGCCTCCCCTGTGTCGAATCCGAGATCAGGGGCATAGTCCGGATAGGTTCCATGATACAGGTTGAAAACTATGTGATTCCGGCCATTGTTCCACAGGTTCGGCGGAAGTGCTTTGATTTGAGCATTGACGGCTTTGACGTAGTTCTCGCTGATGACATCGCGATCAATAGTGTCGATACTCAGAACGAATAAGCAAGCTTTGTTCGGATCGTTGGTGTAATAGTTGCTTTCACGAAGAACTTTCAGAATCGAAACAAAAACTGCAGACTGGGCAGCGTCCTCGGCGTCTGGATAGACGTAGACCTTCTTATTTGGTTTGTCAAGACATTTTGAAAGGTCGAAACATGTTGACATAGAACATTGAGATGTTAGTCTGGAAGTGTTTTGGTTAAAAATTATATATACTGTGTGAAGCTCTTACTTTGGATCCGTTTTCGGAAGCGGTTTTATTTGGTCGAATCCAAGTGGAGCACTGTCCTCGATTCTGGGATGATAGATAACATAGATAATTGCCAGGATAAGTAAGGCATCGATAATTAAGTAGGTTCTAATGGAGGAATGTATCATCTGGGATCGACGCGGAGTTGACGAAGTGGGCCACCGATGGTGTGGGGAATGTGTTTGAGGGGTGGCCGGGGGCGACATTCGGTAAAAATAGCTAATTATAAATCTTTTGTTGATGCATTGTTCTGTAAAGTAATTTTTTTCTCTCAAGGTAATATTAACAAGTTTTATGATTCTACAAAAACAATTTTTGGTTTTTTATCATATTTATTGACAAATTTGACTTGAACGTTGCACAAACTAGTGTGAAAATGTCACACTTTTGTTAGATGAACCAAACACTGTCTTGCGCTCGGCACATTTTGCCAATAATTGACTTTTTGCTGCAATTTTTCATTTGAAACTTTGCAAATTACGCTTATTTTATGAATCGTATCAAGATTGTCGTGTTTCACGAATGTCTAATCAGATAAGCATACCATTGCAGAATTTCTCCAATGGCCAATGCCAAGAAGAAAGTCCCCCGGAAGCCTGGTCGCCCGAGGAAACGTGTTTACCGCAAGCAAAATCTGAGCCGCGCTTTAGCTGCATGGCAGCGTATCTGTGCCGAAAAACGGCGTTTGAAGGAACTCGAGAAGAAGGATGAACCTCCGACGCCGAAACCTAAACCGAAGCCGATTCCCAAACCGCGTCAGCGTGTCAAACATGTCGACCCTGCTATGAAGCAACGTTTGTATGTTTTCTTTCATCTTTGTTTAAGCCAAAATAATAACTTTTGGCAATTTCAGGGACAATGCCAAACAGAAGCGCCTCGAAAAAGCTGAAAAACAAAAAGCCGATTATGCCCGGGTCTGTGAACGGTTGCGATTGGCGCGTCAAGCAAAGAAAAGGGATGCCATTCCGTCGACTCCGCAACCATTTGGACCTCTCAAGCGATCTTTCAGACTCAGAATCTCGGATGAACAGTAGTTTAGTTTATTATGTACAACGTTTGCAAGTTTCATACGACAATACAAGTGAAGTTTTTACAATACAAGTCATGAAAATGCTGTTCAATAGCCATATGGCCGCATGCAGAACACGAATTCCGGAATCTGGCCGTCATCAACACTCGTGCCATTGTTGTTCCCCGGCGCATATGCAAATTGGAAGTTGATCATGCCATTAGCGGTTTCTTTCACCACCCTTCGAAGGCCCTTTGAACCGTAATACGAATCCGGTCCTCGCATCAGGACCACAGCCGTGTAGACAACATTCGGCACAATGTCTAATGGCTCGTCAAAAAGCGCCCGATACGTGTCCACCGTGCCATTCGTGACGATCTGCCGTTCAGCACTGCCCAGAACCGTGTTCGTCGAGCATTCAATCACCTCAATGGAAACATTGTACTCGTAGCTTTGGTTCATCGACCCAAAAAGGCCGAATCCCTTCAAAAAGATCGGGGTGTCGACCTGGAATTTGACGCGATCTGCGGTGCCACTGTAGCCCCAACGGGATTCGATTCTTTGGAAGCGGTTGATGATGATTTCATCGGACATGATGGCCCCGAGGCGGGGTTGTGCTTTGAAGGGGATCGCGGGCTTCTTTCTATGTGGGAGGATGAGGTGTCGGAAGATGGTGACCATATCGGCATCGGACAGTAATTGCGTCGGGGCGACTTCTTCCGAGAATTCAATGGCACCCATGGCGGGGAATCTGAGGTCGTAGATGGATGGTCCGAGGATTTGACGCATGTTTTCCGGGGTTTGGGGGAGGTTTTGACGGGTGCATTCGGTTTTGACGCATTCGAGCACCTGGAAGATTGAATTTTTTTAGTATGAAACTTAACTTTTGACATAGAAAACTTCGGCCATTCAAAACTACTCACAATTTTGAACAAACTAAGCTCATCGATCTTCAACGTATCCCTCGGCAAGAGCGTCTTAATCGTATCCAGCGAAACATCTACCAAATTTTCCATCGTAAACGCCTCTACCGTATCCACGTCAATCGTAGCCAGACACAAGTCAGCCAATAATGTAATGTCCCATTTCCTGGCCTGATCCAACAAGAATATCGCATTTTTAGAATTCAAACTATCTCCCAGGAACTCAATACACAGATACTCCAGCGATCTCATACAGTACTTGTTCGCCGCGAAAAGTATCGCCATCACATTGTCGGCATCCAGCGCCACTGAATCGGTATAAGCGAATTTGACGAGTCGTTTGAAGGCGAGTGGTTCGACATCCGGGATGACGATCGGGTCACTTTGCTGGTTGGATTCGAGCCAGTTGTTGCTGAACATGTTTTCAAAGATGGGCGACGCCAGGGACAGGACGAATCGATGGGCGGAAACTGTTTCGGGATTCTGGGTGAAATCGTGGCCGACGATAAACTTCACATCAGAATTTTCCTGAGAATCGTGGAGATGGGCCAGACGACTGGCTTGGGATAGGTGGGAGTCTTGCCATGTGGAATGTTTGGGCGTTGTGGAGATGCTTTGATAGATGCGATGAAGGGCTCGGGATTTGGAGGCCGGAATGGCGAGGTCTGTTTCAAAGTTGCGGACGCGTTCGAGGAGTTTGGGGACTGTGTAGTGCTGGAAGTGGTTGGATTAGGGTTTTATGGCTCGGAAAGATATATAGACTTACCATTTCACTTCCCCCGGCTTTGAGATTAGCGCTTTCGATGGATTCTGGGGCGTCATTACGGCCGGTGGGTACTGTATTGTGCTGGTTTAGCACGTTCATGGCACTGTAAAACGTTTTTAACACACAATAAGCGCTCAGTTTCCATTAAGCAACACTTACTTATTAGCCAGCTCACTACCCGCTTCCAAATCTGCGTCTCTAATCCCGCTAGACATGCTTTATCGACTATCTTACCGCCGAGAAGCAAAAAACAGCAAAAATAAGACAGAAATCAGTCCAAGATCGAATTACCAGCTGACTTCCCACACCTGACAAGCACAGCGCACTTTTGTCAATCTGATACGACCGTCAAAGCAAACTGCCACGGGCACTGACAACGGTGTCTTCTGGCGGACCGCAAAGTAAAAACAGCCACACACTAACTACGAGGCCGACGTGACAAACGACACCTGCCCTACACGACGGAAATGAAGACGGAGCAACAGTTTTAGTCCCCCTTTTTAGTTTTAATCGGGGGAGCCGAACGCCGCAGAGAAACCAAACAAAATACGGAAGTACACGTCACTGCCGACGGCGGCTTGGGGGAACAGTGTGTGCGCAAAGCAAAAGGAAATGTGAGGAAAAGTGTTCCCTGGTGTGTGGGGTTGGGGTGCGACTTTTGTGTGATGCACTTATTTATGAGTTTCGTTGTGAGGGACGGTGTTAAGTAGTGAGAATTTTTGCACAAAACCAGAAAAAATAAACATCTCAATTTGCACAACACATATTTTTCACCAAAAAAGGTCCCACCAAGAAAATGGTAATTACGAGAAAAAAATCAGGGACAAAAAGTGTCTGTTTTAGGAAGGCGTATTTCAAATCAGAAAACGATCCGGATTGAATTGACCAAGAATTTTTGCAACTTTTTTGTTGATTTTGACTTTTGAAACCCCAAGGTTTGCGTGATTTGACTTTTCAACTAACTTCTAAATAACATTGAAATCACTTTTAACCCATAACTGAATACCTAAATAACCAAAAGTTGCCATTTTTCAGAAATGCATACTCGACGTGGAAATGGCCGCTATCCTCGGCCAAATAATCACCACCCTGTGAGTTTGTTTTTAGCAAACAAAAAATGCTTGTATGTTTGCTTGCATCAACAAAACCCCAAAAGCCTCTTTCAGCAAATCAATGGCCCTCAAGTCGCCATGCCCGAGGACGTTATCGGTCGACAACGCATCCAAGAACGCCCCACCCTCCTTGAATGCAGTCCGCGTCGACGTGATATGCTTTTGGGGACTGATATGAAGGAATGGATGACCTTTGGAAGTGAGAAGGACTTTACCGAAACGCCCGCCGACTTTATTGATGCCGATCAATTGGCACAGTTTCTGAAACTGACCCAGCAGAAGCACGAGGAACACATTTCGGAGCAGGTCAAGTTCACCTTGCATAATCGAGCCAACCCCTATGAGGATATCCGGAATCTGTGTTTTGTCAGCCGGTGGGTTCTACAAATTTGATAGTAGCTAGTCTTATGCATTCCATGTTTCCAGATGCGGCCCAAAACTGGCATCTCTCGACAAAATGTTCGATTTTCGCATTACTGGTGAAACGGATTACAAGAAGCGTGCCGCCAAAACCCCTATTGTTGATGGCCTCCATGCTGATAATACACTGTCCCGAGACGACCCACCGTTCATCTTTGCCGACATTGGTGGCGCTCCCGGCGGATTCAGCGACTACATTCTGTGGAGAAAGGGCTTCTACAACGCGAAAGGTTTTGTTTCGTTTGCGACTTCTGAACGAAGTGAGTTTACCTGTCTTTACAGTAACACGATTTGATAGTTGCTGTTTTCAGGTTTCGGCTACAATCACTCCCGAATGCTTCCCGGCAATGCGGAATGCCTCGATTTCCACACCGGTCCAGTCGAAAACGGCAATCACAACTGCGTCGAAAACGTGGATGCTTACATCAATCACGTGAAATCCGAACTCAGACGGCATAATCCAGATGGGGAAGAAACCGTCGATTTCGTCGGCGCTTTCATGTGCCTGACCCGTGATGGCCATGAAATGGAACAAGAATTTCGCCACGAAAAGATGCTCCTGGGAAACATTGTCACTGGTCTGTCATTGCTGAAGTTGAATGGAAACATGCTTGTTCGGGTTTTTGATCTGTTTACGCCTGTCACAGTGGGGCTGGTTTACTGTTTATATCTCGCCTTCAAGCAGATTGCCGTCGTCAAACCGATTACATGCCGTCCTGGGAACAGTGAACAGTAGGTTTTTCATCCGTTTTGAAATTTGTAAACTAACATTTCAGATTCATCTTCTGCGAAAAGCTGACCCCATTCGGCGCCACTATCATCAAGGACCACCTCACCGAAGTCCTCTGTTCATGGGACGACCTTCCAGAAGGCGAAACCGTCGCATCACTCGTCCCGCTGACCCTCATGAAGGACGACGCCCGATTCTTCGACTACATCTACAAGCACAACATGACTACTGTCGATCGCCAAACGCGTTACATCCAATTCTACTTACTCTGTGCCCGTGATCAACGAATCCGTGTCCCCGACAGTGACAAGATCATCAAAGTCGCATTGGCCCATTGGGAGTTGAAGCCGTGCCCTCGAAAGGGCAAACCACGGTTCCACCAGATTCCGGATATCAAGGCTATCATCGCAATGTATGCTGACGAGGTTGGTTTCATCAGTTTGACCGGCTTTTTCAAACTCAAACTTACATTTTATAGCACTGGAACCCTGAAACCTTCACCGCAAAGCCGTCAAACTTCAATCTCAGCGACTTCAATGCCGCTACCAGCTTCTACGCTTCGGAATTGGACTTCCCGGCTGTGGAATTCGCACTTGTGGCTATCAATAGCACTGGAACTGTTTTCTACGCCATCGACGCTGAAACTGGCTTTGTGGAAACGCAGTTTACAGTAAGCTTTACCCCCAAAAATGAATCAGAAATGACGATGAATCCGTTTCAGGGACCTCCATCTTCGATCTTTCTGGTCGAAAATAACCCTTCACTTTTCGCTCCGGACATGGATCAGTTGGTCATCCATGACGCTGCCGTTCTTTCCGGTGACAACTTGGCGGACCTGCCGTTTCCTCAAAGGATGAAAGTTGCACGCAAGTTTGCAATCACGGCGATTATGCAGCTTCCTGAGGGTACAAATGTTAAGGTAATCTATATTGCACTTTTGTATTTCCCAGATGTAAAGGTTGTGATCTTTCAGTTAACCGTTCCCGAGATCAAAGAAATCAGTGTCCTTCAAATCACTGAAAACCAAAAGATTGCCGAATCCTGCCGTATTTCACGGAAAGACTCCTCGTTTTGGGCTAATTTGATTCCTGGCGGTTCATGGCTGAAAGACTGATTTCCTCTTGCTAACTTTGTACAATTTCGTTAAATCTCTTTTGAATGTTGGTAATTTTTGTGCATTAAAACTGTTTTAAAGCTATCGTACTTTGTTTGTTTTTGAATAAAAAAGTTTGTTTCTTTACTTGTGTCCACTTGCATGTTGCTTCACCTTATGTTGGTCTCGTCAAATGCTTCCCAATGAACAGTGACGTCAATCAATGTGGAATATTGACTAAAATACATCGTCTGTTATTTTTTGAACTTTTACATTTTATCTCAACAGTGAATACTTGTTACCACAAATGTTATTTATCAGTTCTACAGTTATCTGAAGGCTTCATCAATGTGAAATGTGTCTAGCATGAGTTTTTGAATTTTGAATTTTTGTATGCCACATTTTTTCTTATACATAAACAATTTTTGATCTTTATTTACGTTAATAGTAGCAGTACTTGTTTTATAAACTTCATCAATCGGAGTAATTTGAATATGTACAGTACATATATTGTTAGTTTTTGTTATATAAAATAATATTCTAACTTACCGTCTGTTTCCACAAATTGAGCTGTTTTGAATGACGTTTTATTACCCCCTTCGCAGTATCCGAATGGAACTCCAGAAGAAACGTACTTGTTAATGATAGCTTTGCCTAATGATGCCGGTTGGCGTCGCTGGAATTCAAAGCATAAGAACGTAGGGCGAAGCGGCAATGACTAAAAACGTGACGTTATTTAAAGTAGTATGCCTCTTATTAACATTACCAAAATATAATCAAAAAACTCCAAGATTGTTTTGTCAGAGACGTTAACTTTCGAACATTCAAAATCCTTAGGAAAGTTGTGACTCTTTTGCAAGACTGCTACAAGATTTTCGTCCCAGACTAGGTTTTCGATATCAAGACTAAAACGTGAACAAATGATAAATAATATTCTGTAAAAGCTTGTCTTACCAAATGTCGTTCCAATTTGCAAAATAAGGCCAAATTTCAGAAAGTTTCATCGGCTCGGTCAACGCGGTGGTAATTTGAACCAATTTTTCAAAGTTGCCAAATTTCAACAAATATTTCAACTCATCCGATGTAATGCTATTTTCACCGCAACCACCCAAGTTCAATGCAAAAAGAGATCTCGCATTAAAGAATACATGGTTGTTTCTGAGCAGTGTGATGATGCCGGGTTTGAGATTCGCAAACCTAACTTTGTCGCTGATAAATATACAACATTTTTTTAACTTAGGCAATGTGTAGTTTTCAATTATACCCTAAAAATCAATATTATTTGTCTATCGGTACAAAAATCAGGAAACAAACGTTATTGATGCAAACCATATAAGGTTCGTAAACTATGTAAGGCATATATCGAGCAATTACTGTGGTGAACAACGGCGAAATCGCAGCAAACTTTGAAAGGTGCCAACTTTGAACGAAACCAATTGGGAATTCGAATAAATTCGTATCATACGGACTGAAAGGGTGCAATTCAGCGAAGCGAATCAGCCAATCGTATGTAAAGCGTTTTACGGCAGACTCGTTGGACATGACAGTGTCGCAATATGAGAACGCTTTGTGCCGACAAAGGGTTAGGGTTTTAAGAATACGTAGGTTTTGGTTATAACGATAACGTTACAACTCTATTACCAAACCACACTAGTACGGGCTAAATGCGCATGCAACAATAGAGTAATTAGATGCAATGGACTAGAATGCTTGCTTACCACAAATGGTTAGGAAAGGGGCTCCCGATGGTTTACTTTTGCAGATCGTAAGCGATCATGGATCGATTAGGATTAGGAGTGGGTGGGCGTTCTCGCATGTCTTCCAGCGATAAGTGGGATGCTTCGGGAAGAAGCAACCTAGGATGTGAAGATGTGGTTTGCGCACATATTGCATGAAGGAGCTTTACTGATAGAGTCGGCCCGCAGGCACGTACAATGTGCAAAGTGTATTTATAAGTACTGTACAAAGCCAACTGTTATGGTACGCTAATTCCCAACCGCCCCGAGTTTACGTTTTATAAGGCACCCTGTCTTCATCTTTAGGCGAATGCCAGAATTAGTATAGCAGGTACAATGTGAACGGGATAAGAAAGGCCGTAAAGAAACTAAACAAAATACGGAAGTTCACGTTATTGCTAGCGGCGGTTTCGGGGAACAATGGGTACGCATGGAAAGGGAAGTGTTGGAAAGAGTGTTCCCTGGTTCGGGGGATTGATCGACGACGTTTGTTTGAAATATAGAGTTGTTCCGCCCATAAAAGTCGGGGATATTTGTAATATGAACTTTTGCACAAAACCAGAAAAAGTAAATATCTCAATTTCCACAACACAGATTTTTCACCAAAAAAGGTCCTACCGAGAAAATGGTAATCACAAAAAAAATTCAGGGACAAAAAGTGTCTGTTTTGGGAAGGCGTGTTTCAAATCAGGAAACGATCCGGATTGAATTGATCGATAGATTTTTGCAACTTTTTTGTTGATTTCGACTTTTGAACCCCCAAGGTTTGCGTGATTTGACTTCTCAACTAACTTCTAAATAACATTGAAATCATTTTTAACCCATAACTGAATACTAAATAACCACAAGTTGCCATTTGGCCGCTATCCTCTGCCAAACAATCACTACCCTGTGAGTTTGTTTTTATAAAACAAAAAATGCTTGTATGTTTGCCGGTCAACTAAACCTAAAAGCCTCTATCAGCAAATCAATGACCCTCAAGTCGCCATGCCCGAGGACGTTATCGGTCGACAACGCATCCATGAACGTCGCACCTTCCTCGAATGCAGTCCTTCCTGAGGGTACAACTGTTAACGCAATCTATATTTGCATTTTTGCCTTTCCCAGATGTAAAGTTTGTGATCTTTCAGTTAACCGTTCCCGAGATCAAAGAAATCAGTGTCCTTCAAATCACCGAAGACTAAAAGATTGCCGAATCTGGCCGTATTTCAAGGAAAGAATTGTCGTTTTGGGCCAATTTGATTCCTGGCTGAAAGGTTGACTTTCTATCGTTAACTTTGTGCAATTTTTTTGTCGGTATATTTGTGAATGTTAGTCATCTCTGTGCATTGACAGTACTAAAGTTGGAATTTCTTGTTTTTGAAAAAAAGGTTTACTTCTTCATTTGTGTCAATTTTGTGAATTTGTCGTTTTTAGCGATCATTTATCTTATGTTGCTTTGATTATAACGCAATTCAATAAGAAATTTTAGAAGTTTGAGGGCGTTCAGCCTACTTTGCTTCACATTATGTCGGTCTCGTCCAATTCTCCACGAGACAGTTCGGCCTTTCGGGGACGTCGTGGACGAGGGTCAAGCAACCATGGCAATGTTAGTTTCTTTGTCACTTTTATCATTGATAGAACTGTCAAATTGTTGTTTAGAATGGTCCCCGAAGTAATAACAGATATAGGCCTACAAATGGACGAAATCCCCGCACCGGTGGTGGCGATGTAAGTCATTTTACACACTTTTCTGTCGAAAATTAAGCTCTTTCAGGCTGCTCAAATTCCATCCGTCCCGCTTCCAGCCTACATGGAGGACGTCATCGGTCAACAGCGAATCCAAGAAAGAGCAAACTTCCTTCTCTGTAGTCCTCGGCGTCGTGATCAGATGTCTGTAATTGACTTCAAAACTGAATGGCTTACCTTTGGCACCGTAAGGTTTACAGTTATTTAAAAGTATTGACAAACATGACAAGTTTAGCCCATCGATTACACCGAAATAGCCCCCGATTTCATCGAATTTGAAAAACTTCAACAATATTTGAAACTGAAGGACGATTCGCATAAGAAGTTATCCGATGCGGAGAAGCTGGCTCTGCACAATCGAGCTAATCCGTATGAAGAGCTAGGGCGTTATATCTTTACCAGTCGGTGAGTTGCAACTTCACTGAACATCTTCATGATGAGGTGTTGTAGCGATGGCCCGAAACTCGCTTCATTAGACAAAATGTTCGATTTCGCAATTTCTGGAGAAACAAAACCACGAAAGAGATACGAAAAGACAGTTTCACAGAGAAGAAGCAACGCCTTATCCCGAAATGACCCTCCATTCACGTTTGTCGACATTGGTGGCGCTCCTGGCGGATTCTCGGATTACGTGCTCTGGCGGAAGGGCTATTACAATGCGAAAGGCTTCATAGCTGTCGTCAAGAATGACCAACGTACGTTCCCAAAGAAGAATAGTTGGCGAGTTGAAATACAGATAAATAGTGATCTAGCCTAAGATCTTTGCCAAAAAGACCGAAAAATCACCAAAAATGTCGAAAAATAGCACTTATCAGCTGGCAACTTGCCAACCGTTAGTCCAATCGCTGATTGAATTACATTTTTGAACTCTCCGTGTTCTGACAGTTCAGAAGCACTTAGTAAAAGAGGTCTATCTTAAGATCTTTTCTTTACTTTTAAAAAATTTATCTTCACAACGCCATTTTTTAGGTTTTCCATACCGGAAAGACTTCATGCAACCCGGCAATGCCGACTTCCTTGACTTTCACACCGGCCCTGTCGGCAACAACAACCTCGACTGCACTGAAAACGTCGAATCGTTCGTGAATTACGTTAAATCACAACTCGCTAAACACGAAACAACCAAAAAAGGCGATGAGTTTGTCAACTTTGTCGGCGCCTTCGGATGCTACTATCCAGATGGCCGTGAAATGATGCAAGAAATCCTGCACCATAAACTGTTCCTCGGAAATTGCTTGGCTGGGTTGATGTTGGCGAGGCAGAAATCAGGCAATATGTTGATCCGGGTCTTTGACATCTTCACACCGGTCACTGTGGGACTGATTTACTGCCTGTATCTCGCGTTTCATCAAATTGCCATCGTTAAGCCTGTGACGTGTCGGCCAAAGAACACTGAACAGTGCGGTTTTTCTACTTTTATGAGACAAAAAGTTACCTAAATGATAGTTTTAGGTTCATCTTCTGCGAAAAGCTGACCCCTTTCGGCGCCACTGTCGTCAAAGACTACCTCGCCGAAGTTCTCCGTCAATGGGATGGGCTTCCAGAAGGCAAAACCGTCACATCAGTAGTCCCGCTGGATTTCATCAAAGAAGATTCTCGTTTCAATGAATACATCTTGGAGCACAATAAGGTTACTGTCGATCGTCAGATGTATTATATTCAATTTTATGACGAATGCTCTCAGAATCCGGGCCTTTTCGCTCCAAACGGGAAGGAAATCCGGAACTTGGCGTTGAAACATTGGGAATTGGGACCGTTGAACCGGGCGTTTGACGCTAGATTTCCGCCGCCAATTGAGTTTTTGGTGGGGTCGAGGGCTGATAAGGTGGGTTTTAATCGATTTCTGATTCATGATCTTTTAAAAATGCCTCAACTTCAGAGTTGGGATCGTCGAAACTATCGTCCAGCACCATCTGAATTCAATCCACACGACTTTCACCCTATGATGAACTTCTACGTGACTAACTTGGACTTTCCGGCCACAGAATTTGCTCTTGTGGCTTCTGACAGCCGAGGGGCGTACTTCTATCTGTTAGATTCTGATGCCGGGTTTGTTCAGACCTCTTTCACCGTATGTTACCACAAAATAACAATATCCGTTCCATCGTTGACGTTTCAGGGCCCTCCTTGCACCATCTTCCTCGTCGAAGCCAATCCAACCCTGTTCGAACCCAAT
>KB455133.1:36330-71241 GCA_000341325.1 Panagrellus redivivus
CTCGGAGGCCGGGTTGAAGGCATCGCAAGAGACGGCCATGAGGACGTTCTCCTTGGGGTCCAGGACGCCGGACGGGGGGTCGACGCCGAGACGCTTCATGTTGGTCGTCTTGATGGCCCATCCGATGCGGCGACCGCCAGAGTTGGTGATCTGAAGAGGTGGCAATGTTAAAGATGCCTCAGGACACGGGGATGGAAGGGGTGGCTTACCTTGATGTGGTAGGTATGCTTGTCATCGTAGGGGGCGTTGAAGACAATCTTGGTGCCGGGCTGGGTGTTGATATCGCCGGGAGCGACGGAGGCCATGGTGATGGATGGAGGGTGGATGGATGGGAGCAACTGATGAGTTGTTCACACTGATTATTCCTGGGATATTGGAGGCCTTTTATACGGATTTCTTCGAGAAATTTCTGCGGCTATTTTAGCAGAACCATGCTAATTATTTGGAGATCAGAGCTGATCAAAATGGTGGCTGTCGTTAAAATATGGTGATTTTTTTCAAAGTTTTCTTTTCAATTTCCTTTTTTATTGTTGGTGAAATGAACTGCCTTTACGCGCGTAGTTTGTGCTTTCAGTTTTTTGCAACTAGAAAACGAACTTCTGAAAAATATACTTTCATTACCGTTCCAAATTAACAAAACCGTTGTCAAAAGAACAAGCAATGTAGCCTTAGCCTTAATTCAGTTTTCAAAAATCAAAAGTTGCATACCTCCATCCGCTAAATTGCTCGTTGATTTCATGTTTCATTGCCTAATCAGGTTCCAGCCGACTGATTGTTCATTCCGCGCTGCCCCCGTGGAACCACCCATTGATCGACCTTTACCCACATGTCTACCCGCACCAAAAGCAATCACCTTCTAAAATATCGAAATAAAAAACCCTTTGACTGTGCGTCCTAGGTTCCTTAACGTTGTCAAAGACCGCAATGAAGTCAAATTTATTGTTTTTTAATGAAAACGATTACTGCGCGTTCCCCAGTGTTGCGACCTTATGACGACAATGTTAAGAAGGTTACTTTTTGGCGTCTCTGTATGTGTTTTATTAAGTTTATTTGGTAGGTACAGTCATGCATAGTCTTTTCATACAGTTTTTGTTACAGATAGTGTAAATGCCGCAAAATTGCCAGCAGACCCCTTCGAAGGCGTAGATGATGGCGAAGTATCCCCGTTCGATGACATTGCCACTCGTGCTCCGATGACGATACAGGAACGTGAACGTGAAATCCAACGAAAAGGCTTAGAAGAGCTAAACAAGCCAATTGAACCAGCTCCACGTCGTCATAAACATAAACACCACCATCATCATCGTGACCGATATGGGTATAGCCCTTATGTGCAGCCACGACAGAGGCCAGTGATCGGAAAATACAACATTTATCCATGGATGTATCCAAAGGGGCATGAATACTGCCCCAATATGAGGGCTATTTTCCGATTTACTTGCCAACCATCAAAACCATTGCGACTTGATTTGGTAGAATTTTGCAAAGAATATGCAGCATTTTGTGGCGTTATCAACACACATCGATTGCCAGGCCCAGGTACAGGTCCTCGACCGGATCCGAAGAGCATTGGCCATGTTGGTGTTAGTGGAAACTTTGGATTTGGTATTGGCGCTGTGCCAGGTTTGGAAGTTAATGCTGGATGGTGGGTTTTTGGAGTTTTAATTGACTTAAAATTGCGTCCCTCCTTCATGAAGCCAGTTTTCGATATCGATTACTGTTGTTTTTGTTGGTCACACTTTGCCAAAAGGCGAAATGAACAGTTTTTATCGGCATTTGCGTGCAAAAAGTTTGCAAAACAGCGATTAATATCCAGCAGTTTAACCATTGCTTTGGTTTTTGATGCTTCTATCCCCGAAATTCGGCAATAAATACCGATTACGTGCCCTTTCCAACCTCAACATTATAAAGCCAGCATAAATTCTTATTATTCAACATTATCCCTCCGCCGAGTCATAATGTTTATTATGCATGTTTCACCCGTATAACTAATGTGTTTACAGGGGCGTTGACGTGGGTCCTATTCCTGGCATGGGTGACAGCGTCGATGTTGGCATCAACTCAGGCGTTGGTTTACTTGGTATGCATTCGTTGATGCTTTTGAACCCTCTGTTAACGACTTCCGTCATTTTCAGGCGCATCTCCCCCATTGAAGTACCGTCGCGGCCAAGACAGTCCAAAGGATGCCAAAAGTGGTCTTGTTGGGGTTAGTGGCGGTGTTGGCGTCGATGCCCCTGGATCTGGACCCATTGGGGTCAACGGAGGCGTGGGCGTTGGATGACGTCGTACAAAGTGCTCAAAATTGTCAAAATAGACGCTTTCGGCGACCGGATCTTTTTTTGTTATTTGCTTTTTTTCAATCTTGTACATGCCCAACCACAAAATAAACACGTTTTTAGTCATTACGTTTCCTTTCAATACACATAAAAAACAACAGGAAAATCTTTACTTTTTGGACTGACTCGGAAGTGCACAGAATATTAATTGATTGATGTAGGCTCTTTTTTTTGTCACAACGCAGGCTGGAGTAACAAAACACATAGGATGCAAGATCTTTAATAATGAATACAAATAGGAGGAAAAATGGAAATGCGAGAGAGAGGGGGCCGATTGATGGGGTTTCGCGACGATGGTGGCTACTGTAACTGTAGGTGGTGGTAATCTGGCTTCAGCGGTGTTGGTTGGAATGTTTGGATGGATGTATGGATAGGCTATTCATGAATTATGGATGAATTCTAGCCGAAACGAACGAAGGATTGTCCACGTTTGCCGAAACGCACAAAATCTTGGGCACGCTTGCCAAAACGGTCGAAATCTTGAGCGCGTTTGCCGAATCGCACGAAGGATTGAGCTCGCTTGCCAAATCGCACGAAGTCCTGCGCTCTCTTGCCGAACCTTACGAAGGATTGACCGCGTTTGCCGAAACGGACGAAGGATTGGGCACGTTTTTCGGGGGATGAGTTGAATTCGGCTGAAAATGGCGAGGGTTAGTTTTTTGGCATTCGGGAACACTTTGCCAAGGAAGTTTTTTCATAATTTTCAAACGGCCATAAAAACGTTAGGAGAAAAGATAAAAGTGTGCTCTTTTTAGGTTTTTTATTCAGATTTACAACCTAAATCGAATGACGTTAAAAAATTAAAAGATTTCGAGAATAAATTTTTTCTTAAAATTTTGCATAAACCGAAAAATTTAAAACTCACGCTTATCGGCATCATCACCAGACGGCGCAACTTCTTGTTCATAGAATTCTCGAGGTCCTACAGCACTCATAATATTCTTATCCCTCATTTCCTTCAACATGGCCAACTGCTGCTTCTCACGCATCCTGTTAACATAGTCTCTGATCATGTCCTCCATTGCGGCAATTTCATCCTGATGATCTACGGCTGCACTCTTTTCCGCGGGAAGTTCATGATCGACTGTTTTCAATGCGGCTCCAGCATCTGTGAGTGCGGACACGGCGGCGACTACTACTGTCGCGAGGAGGACTGTGGAGACCTGCATTCTGTGGGGTACCTGCAAGTGACAAACAACATTTAAATGAATGAATTCCAACGGGATATGCATGGATTCACGTCACGCTACTATGAAAAAAAGGTCGTATTATACAGTGGGGGTGGGCGGAGGCGAGAAACCGTCAAAAACATTCAGACATGCCGCTGACATCTATGAGGTTTGGAAACAGAATTCCATGTTAGTTACCTGCAGAATCGCATGAAAATGAATAGGCCTCCCAACGAACTTTCAAAAACTCAAAAAGGGTGATATAGAAATGAATAAAAATTCATATTATATTAATAAGGTGCGAGCAAACAAACACGTCGTTATGTTCGAAAAGCGTATTAAACCACATTTGACTCCTTTCATGCATATACCGTACTTTGGGTTTCACCGGGTGGGTTAGAATCAACCACGGTACGAGCACACGAAAGTTGAGACATACCCAGAAATGCCTACCTCCATAAAGAATGCGGAAACATAACCCGGCTAGGGCCACAAAAGCAATAAACTGCCTCCAGCTTAACGGACTATGTCAAAGCCATCAACGTCAAATGGTTAAGTTTATGGTAGCTAATTACTCTGGTTCACGACGACTTTAAAACTAGCTGGATAAACAAAAAAATGCCGCCAGGAAAGACGTCAGCGTTTCCTGGGGTTTATGCATAAATGGTTAGGGAGGTTAATTTTTGAGCATTAAACATGCATTTTTAGTAGAGATTTGGAATAACAACAAGGACAAAATCGGTTTGGATATTTGATATGGATGTTTTCAAGGGTTTGGTTGTTGCACTTGGGCGTTATTGAGGGGGTAGGTGTGGAATTTTAGTTCCGGCATTTTATTGGTAGACAGTTTAAAAGGCAATTAAAAGTTAAATATGGTTGAAAAAACAGGGATTTTGGAATCTGTTAAGCTGAAGGGGAGATGTAACGGCTTAATGGATAATCTTGACATCAGACATTTTTGTAAGAAGGATAGTTTTCGTTTCGAAATTTCAAGCTTTGTTTATCTTCGGCATTTGAAAGGTATCCATTGCATCCAAAATGTTGCAAATTTCCAAATGTCAAAGCTTAAATTTACCCCAAGTCGCTTTTAAAAGGTTGTCTGATCACTTAGCTAACCAAATCCAAAGACGAGGACAAAGAACAATGGCACCCCACAGACCCCTGGAGTGAGCTTTGTGTTCCGATGGCACAGTCCCCTCCGACCATCATGTTGACTTAACGACCCACAGAAAGCTCAGCTCAGCTAACCGGCCCTGACCTCATTTATCTGATGTGCTTTCCTTTCGACCATGTCACCAAACGCCAATGTAAAAGTCGAAACAAAACAAAGAAAGATAAAGTGTAACTCAATCACCCCATCAATGACCTCCAAAAAAAGCCAGAAACACGTAATAAATTTGAGTTGGTTGAAACTTGCCAACAGTCCATAGACTTCCAATACCCCAACAATGCGAAAAGATAAAGTTTTTTCAAACGAACGACGTCAATGGCATCCGTCAGGGACACAATGAAGACACATGGCAATTGCTATGCTAGTGGGTGTCGATGTCGATGTCAAAGTCGAATTCGGATTTTGGGGGTGCAGGGTTGATGTTATAACGACCCGGAAAACAAGACTAGCAGGGTTAACAATGCGTGGATAACGGTTACGGAAGGAACTCCCATGAAAAGAATTCTAAACTATAGATAGAAGCCATTGAGATGACGGGGGTTAAGAATAAACTTCAAATAGTGCGGTGGGCCTTCTATGCCTTCTATTCGTGGGTTATCAAAGCAGATTGTTTGCAATGAGCACTATAAAAATAATTAGCACACTTGCAATACACCTTCACGGATATAGGGATATAAAGAATGTGCGAAAAAACTTTTAGAAAGAAAAATTTGTCAACACGTCTGCTTCATATTTTCGTCATAAATATTTTGACTTTAGGTTTGGAAGGAAATAATTTGCCCCAATGCAGGGTGGAATTTGTGCTCATTATCACGTAACTGTGAAATTGGCATAGTGTAAATGTGTTTGAGCGTGTTGAGGTGATTTGCAAATGTGAAAATGTGGCAAAACAGAAGTAAATCTGACGTAAGCTATTCAAAACTGTCTGAGCTGAGCTAAGCCAATGTCCGAAAAAGCTGTTTCAAATACATCGGGGGCCTTCTTTGGGCAACTTTTATGATCTCCAGTTAAACCGAGGAAGCATGAAACGAGCCCTCTGAGGTCGGGCCTACGTGCCACAGGCATATCGGTGACCAGGAAGCCTTGGCTGGTTAACCGTTTTATAGCTGGACTGGAATGGTCAATGGTCTTGGGTGGGGTTTCGGTTAAAATTTGGGCTTATTAGACATCAGATTTTGGAGATCTCAGCTTGCAAATTGCAAAATTGCAACAATCAAGCGAAACTAATGGCATAAAAAGCGGTCAAAAGGAAGCTTAAGCCTAAGCTCACTCGGTCTAACACACGTTGTGATTAGTCAGAAGGTCGAAGTCAGATGCAAGTGACACCACTTGTCCTGCCATTTAGCGCTTCCGGAACAAGTCGCAATTTTTTGCTCGTAATGGCTTGTCTGCAGAGGCGTTCGGCATCATCCGGAGCTTCAGCGTGCCTGGGTGGAGTCGCGCGCCAGGATAAGTCACCACGGAAGATGCTGGAATGTCATTAAGGCCTGAATGAATTGCAAATGATTCGATGCCTATTCACTAAAAAATTAACATGGCACATTTAAGCCTTGTCTTACCACCCACCCTTCCAGCATGAAGTCATTTCCAACAAAAAAGACAAAGATTTTCAAAGAACCATCCCCAAAAATTCCAATGAACCCCACTTTGAATTTGCAACATCACTGCACACCCATCGTGGGCCTAATTTACATCATGGGATACTGTCAGTCGCATTTCGGGAAGCAATGTATTCCGAATGCCGTTCCCGACCCACCCGAATTGGAAGGGCACACTCGTTTTTTTCAATGGCTAATCTACATAAATGTTGCCCAAAACAGAGAAAAGACGGGATTATTTAGCACTTTGCGAACTGGTTTTGCACGGTATTAGCACCCTAGAGATGTGTCGTAAACAGTTTCAAAGCATTGGAAAACACCCAAATTCTTGAACGAAGACCTTCTAAACCGATTTCGACGTCGGAGACAGTCTAAGCGGATCTGTAGAGGACATTGTAGATTTGGACTTAGCTACGTACTTTTTCTATCAATATAGTAGGCAAAAGTGTGGTTTGTAAAAACTGTAGCCACCACCAACATCGCCCCAGGGCACAAACTGAATGAAGTTGATAAAACTGCCTATATTTAAGCAGATTATGGTTTGATCTCATTAATTAAGCTTTCTAAAGTCAATTTAATGAACACACAAAGTTTAGAAATCCACGCAAAGCAAAATGCCACCCAGAAAAGTGTTGTATTTTCAATCAAGGACCAAACTCTGCAGCTTGAAAAAAAAGCAATCTTTTTAAAATGTTGTCAAAATACAACTGTTCGACTTTGACCTATTTTAGAAGCCGCATGGGCGGGTATTTATGTATGAAATGCAGATGGTGGTTAATCTTTTAGCGAATTGGGCCCTGATTTCAGGAAAAAAAATAAGCGTCATGAGATCCGGAGGCTACAAAAGGGCTTTTTGAAAGGTGCAAATTGAGTTGCATTGTTTCCGTAAATAGCAAAATTCAAAAATAAATGTTTTTTGTAGCTGGCCTTTTGATGTTTTGATAAAGACAAATTACATTGCACTCCAAAAGGCGCACGAACGTTAAATGTACCCACCCACAAACTGTCAAGAGAGAAAATGATAAATCGCTTTTTGTGGATATGAAAGGGAGTTCAAATTGCCTAAAAATAATAACATAACATTTCAAACAGTAGATAAAGACAGCCCGGACGTAGTAAGGAAAGGACAAGGCAGGTTTGTCGAAGCCCCCAGGACATGTCGAAGTTCATCCAAAATGCAAGGTGACCCGAGTCTCATGAGCATTGGACGGCATGTTCCGAGAAGTTTTGGGGGTTTTGGGATGGCCCTGGTGCAGGCTAGCAAGATAGACGACCATGAAACTGGGCGCGAGTATTTTATGGACTATCGTTTGCTAGAATCCGTCGATAGCCGGGAAAGACCGGGGGCGATGTCGATGGCATTGAAGTTTCTGACGATTAAATGCGACGCGGAAAAGCATGTTGAAACAACACATAAAGAGTGACAGTAACCCTGCCTAGGCATGGATGGAGGAAGAAATTATGAATGAAAATCGTCAAAACAGCGTAAAAATGTAGCGAGTTGCAATGAAGCGTCAAAGTTAGACAGTTTCATACATGTCTCGTGGCTTTGTTCATGCGGAAGTTGGCACAAGATTGAACAAAGGTCATAGATGCTTCTCAATTCGATTAAAAACGGTCCAAAAAATACAAAACCGCCGACCATCCCAAAGCTTAGATATATCTCAAATGCCGAAATCCAACTCCGACCTCCTGAAAATACAGTCCCACCCATCCACCTCCCCACCAAAAAAGTATTACCATGACACTGCCGCCCTGAGGGTGTAAACAGTTTTCCCCCTTAATGTTACTGACACTCGATTCCATGGCTTTACAACCCCTTTCACGTCAGTTCAGCTAATACATTTCCTGCCAAAACTGACACTAATAAAATTTGATTAGACGACGAAAAAGGTGAAAAGGAATGGGAAGCTTTTAGGTAGCCCAGGGTAACTGTATCCATAGGCCGGTTTCGCAGGGGTGCCATTGTTTCAAAAGCGTAAAGATGTTTTTAGCACTTTAAAAACGTTTGATTTTAAAATTGGTTGGTTTCTGATGTCATACAAAAATATTACCGCAAGCTTTGACAAAGGCGTGAAAGCTAGAAAACAGACGAATAACATCACCTCTAAAGGACGGTGATTTCCGTACAAATCCCTTAAGGGCTTTTATGTAAAAATTGGGGAAATAATACTACGTCAGTAAAAAAGTAGCTATTTTTGAAAGTGTGTATTGTTATGCACTCGGAAATTGGATAAATTTAATTTGCGAAGGAGGCTTTGAATGGAGTTGCAACTTTTTCTTTAAATTTGTTGTTTTTAAATAGCTTTGGTCAAGTAAAAAGCTTATTTCAGAAGTTCAATGATTACGGAAGCTGCACGAAAAGTGGATTTCCTTGGCATGTATACAAAGTGTATACAAATAGGGCTATCGGTTGCGTAAAAGACAAATGATGGACATCTTTAAGGAGGCCTTAAATTTGGTTGATAGCCTCTGCCCAGCCTACATTACATTCCTGGACCCAATAACAAGCATTTTAAATGTTAGCATGACCAATCCGTCAAAAATTGAATATGTATCAATGGCAGTAATGGTTGTCTATGATATATTTGTTTTGAAAAAATAAAAAAAGCTTGCAACAATAATGGCAGCCAAAACCGGAACTCGACGCTTGACAAACATTTTCTTTCAAAAAAAAGTTGAAACTGCTTCCATCGTGCCGGTGAATGGATGAATACTTCTCGGAACTGCTATGACAATGAGCATACATTATGCATACTTTTTAAACTGACAAAAATGGAAACTTGGGATAGAGCAAAGGCCAGGTAGTTGGCATTTGGGATGGATTTGCATATTAAATTTGACCGATTTTTAAGAAAATAGCTTCAACATTATATATTTTGATAATAAAAGCATGTTCCAAATCGTCAAAAAGGCAACTCAAACCATTTTTAACAAAAAATATTACCGCAAAAGTGCAGAAAAAAGTATAATGTGGTAACAAATTAGGTCACTAATATAAATGTGAATGTGTAAAAGCGATAATAAGATTGAAGTACCTCCAAGAAACTCAACACAAACCTATTTGACAGAAACTTATACTACACCATAAAACTCGACAAAGCTGTCCAGCAAAATAAATAACTTCATCCAAAGATTATGCACCTCCGTCTGGGCAGCTGCTTTTGGATCCGAAAGCAATCTAAATACGCAGTGAATAGTTTGCAATGACCAAAATTAAATTTATTCAACATGTGAGTGAGGGCGGAGTGGGCCACCTCCTCCCGGTGATCGAACAATTCCACCCACAACCCGGTGCCCAATGACCTACAGTAGAAAAAAACGTCATTCATGGAAGACCCGGCTGGCATCCCACATATCACGAGTAAAATGTCATGGTAGAAAATAAACACGGAATAGAACCGTATTACTTTAAAATTCAATTGTCTAAATGGAGGGAAACGGTTTTTGAAGTGTTTACAATGGAGAAAAAAAGAAGCTGAATGGCAAATTGAAACGATGCAGTCATGGATTGACGTTTTGAAACAGTTTGGATCGAAAAGCATTGTAAAAGTTACATTACTCACACATGAGTGCCTGATGGGAGTTCACGTTGGAGCTGATGCTGTTGAAATGTTAAAACGAGCACAGAATGGCATGCTTAACCACTTGGAGCACCGAGACGACAGGTTTAAAATGCCTTTTTGACATGCGTCCGCCCTCGCAGTCAAGTTTTACAGCACATTATTTGATACATTTACAAACACCTCAGGGTGGGTCAGTTGTTGATGTCATCGTGAAACGTCAGCGACCTGAAGCCCGCAAAACAGGACAAGGTTTATGAATAGCTGCGGTGGCGGGGTGCCGTTACGGGAAAAACAGTCTTAACAAAACTTCATCGAAAAAGGCGACCGAGAAGTGTCGGAATGAGAAGTCTTTAGGCAATTAAGTATGCATGCCAATGGCAAAGTGTTTGATAGGGAAGGAAAAGTTGGTAATGAGACGGGAATTGGCGGCGTTGTTTGAGCCGAAATTGATCCAAACTCACTAAAGTCATGCCAAAAGTGGCAGTGTTCATTAGCTTTACGGCATGAAAGTTGTAAAAACACTTGGGAATACTACAATACGTGTATGGTGACACATTATGACTGGTCAAAACACTGATAAAACATACAAAAACTCAAAATTGGATCAACTAGAAACCCTAAAACCAGCTGCCATTCCAATTCAGTGAACACTATCCCATATATAAAGTTTAAACTTATACCCATGCCAGCTGAAGCGGCTTATAAGACAGTCAAAGTTCAAAGGAACACCAGACTCTTGCTCGCATGACGATAGCATTGTAACAGGTGACCCGCACACTGACGAACATCTATTTCACTTCAACCGTACATAAAAAGCCCTCAAGTTTGTTACAATTCAATCTTAAATGCATAAAGAACATAGTAACTACGACGTTGAAGGTGTTTTTCGGCAAACAATAACACCAAACATCCTTATGCGTCCGAGTAATCGCGTTTATCGTGAAAGAAGACTGATTTGACATCTTTTCAGAGTAGAAGTTGAGTTGAAATAGTAGTCGACGGGTGGAAAATATGATTTTATGATGGAATTGGCTTTATGGCATTGTAAATACATGTGAATGATGTAATAAATGTTGTGTTAAGAACATCAGGCGCAAAGAAAGTATGTTACTGTCAAGTCAGGAGTGTACTTTTTTGATTGAGGATGTCTACTGTGGCTCGAACTTTGTCGTTCTTACATCGGAATCGCTTAGACTGTTGCCCCGTGAGGGGGTATCATTATTCAAGGCTGCCAAACTGGCAACTGTAGTTCGAACTTCATGGGCAAGTCTGGGATGACAAGCGCATTGTTGGATGCAGACAAGGTCACGAGTTGAGTTAAAGTATGCCAGAAGGACGCGGTACTTTTGTTCGAGGGCTGCGGTTTCGGACTTTTTCTGGAAACAGCATTATTTTTATACAGTAACTGATTTCAAGGCATAATTCACATCGAAAATGTAATTTTGGACCATTTTCATGACAAAAATCCCGAAAAGCAATAACCCCACAATGTAATCACTATCAGACACTCACCTTTTGTCGATAAACACGCTCATAAACTCTTCGCTTCCGTGTATCTGACGTCGTGGACCCATCATCGGCACATCGTGGACGGCCACGTTTTGGTTGGGGCGGACTGCTATCAGAATCGCTCATGTTCAAATATAAACTGCAATCAAGTAATGTAAGCTACCTGTCACTAAACGAACGTCGTCCTCTTATATATGGAACGCGATGCACATGTAAAACCCCCTTACGGGACAAAATCGCCATCACTGATAAGGGAACTTGCGACAATATCGACAGTCAATGAGCACTTTCGAACGCAACTCCTTTTTTTGCTCGCTAATCAGAGGTGTGGAGTTTGGATTTGGATGGGTCATAGGGGCAAACCTTGTTACCGTATAAAATCGAAACAGGCAAACCCTTTTTGTAAAGGGCTATCATGTAATGACCTGGATGTGTTGCGAAGTATTGTATTCTGTTTTAAATCAAATTCAAACATCGTCAATGTGACTGAAGACGAACAACACATCAATTCTTACCGTAAAAGTCGTTTACAGTAATAAAATATGGATGTTCCGCGTTCAGGTATCTGGTCATTGTGTACAGCGAATTGAGCGACATTGTTTCTGTTATGTAAAAGCACGTCATTTACAAATAACGCAAGAAATAGAAAATATTAAAAAATTTCGTTTTCCCAAAGTTTGTTTTTTATCAATTTTCGTGTCACAAAGAAAAATTAACAAGAAGAACTTGCCTGGCATTGTTTTACACAAAAATCAAAGTATATCAAAATGTCTCACAGACGCTACCCCTGGTCCTATGTTGCAAACATTGCGCGCAGCCTGCACTCACGACTCTCTTCACGAATAAACGCGTTGTTCAGCGTATTTTTTTTATCAAGCTTCGAAGCTGTCATTTGTCGCTGATTGTACCCCCGTGTTTTCAGAATTCTATCCGTTTTCCCTCTTCAGATCCTAGCCCCAACCCTTCCTAACCTTTCCACCATTCCAGACCGCCGCGATGCTGCTTCGAAAGGTGGCGATGCAGATCGCGATTCAGCGCCAAATGCGCATCCTGGCTCAACGCAATCCGAGTCTCGTCAATTCCATCCGTCACAAATGGGTTTCTGGAGCCGCTGCCACCCAGACGCCGCAGGTCCCCACCGGTACGCGTGTTGGTCATCCCGAGGATCCGGAAACGCACACGTACGACTACGAATATCGCGGAACACAGTCGCAGGGTGATACGCTCATTCCGGAGTGGGTTTTTATATATATTTTATTTTTGTTTGTGGAGGATAATGTGTTCTGATTGCAGCTACATGTACCGAGAGCCTCCCCCGGGCACGACCTACATCGATCGCTGCGTTTCGACGCTTCTGGGCGGATTCCTGTGGTTCTGGTTTGTCTATCACATGTACTACCATTCGGGACACATTTTGGTGAGTTTTGATGTTTCAATTTGTTGTTTTTACCTTTCTGAATGATTGAAAGGGCTTCACAAGCTGTTTAGAACGTTCTAACAGTCCTATGGATGTTCTTCGAAAGATGTTAAACTTGATATATACGTCTTTCTTTCCAGGGCCACTGGTACATGCCATACCTGAGCGAATTCTCCAACGAAGAACTCGGAATCCCCGCCGACAACGCTGCCGATCCCGAATACTGGGGCAATCACGCCAAAGTGTACGGCACTTACCGTTAGGACGTTTCTTCAATTCAAATAGTGCCCTGTTTTCTGTAGTCTTCCGAACCTGATTTGTATCTATCCATCCTTTACAATGTTGAGAACTGACTGACTGCCTAGGCTACACAGACAGGATTATTAACAATGAAGGAGAAAGAAAGAAAAATGAGATGCATTATAAATATTGTGCCGTTGCCGCCGTATGTACTAAATCCCGAACTAGTAACCCACTAGTGGCACCCCACCCCATTTGATGTATGGGGGTTGCCGTTGCTGACGGCCCTTTTTGTGCCGTCGGGGTCGTGGCGAAACTCCTATTGATTAACGAGGCCCAAGCCCGCTGGCTATAGTCGTACGCACAGCCTAGCCCTCTGGCAATGCATGCGCGGTGGCTGGCTGGATATGTGGAAGCCCCTGCCATGTCTCGTCCCTCTCCGACAACTACATCTTCCCGATGCCATGCCATGAACGCAGTGTTCCGTTTTTTTTGTCAACTCAACTTTTTCGACAACAGTCAAAAAACATTTTATCGAATACAAATTGTAAAAAATGTTTCCCCAACCCCTTAGATTCCGTGTTTTGACAGCCCAATGACCTTTATTCGTGCCATCCGGCGACTCCAATTCCCACGAGTATTCAAAATCTAAACCAAAAAAGAATTCGGCCTTTTTTGTAAATACGTGCATTTCATTTTTGGCTGCTCTTCTATCAAGTCCATCTAAATCCAAATAGGGCCCTAAAAGACCATTTATCGCTGCAGGCAGTCGCGAACGTCTTTCCAAAAGACCGCTGATTTGGGCCCATTGAGCCGGCCAATTTGGGAATGCCATTTATTGGCCATTTCGGAACGCATGTGCCACCTTCGCCATACATAAAACACATAATTATTCCCCCCAGTCGCGTGAGCGACTTTATTTCCGGCAGTTTTCCAATAAGTAACCTTTACGATTACATGTAGACACCTTTTTCATCACCAAATACAAGCTAATGCTATAGCGAGAAGCCGGAATTAAACAATTTTATCAGCATTTCCAGTTTTTATAGCCTGAAATTCAACGAAAAAAACAACAATTTTCAAAAAAACAGCAATTTAGTGGCCATGAAATTCCAAAACTGAATCCCCTTTACGACACTTGTTAAAATAGCCCTCCATTTGTGCCATCTGACAAGGTTACGAAATCTGCCGACAACATTGAAAACTCTTATGATGATTCTGAATTGCTTGTAATGAACACTGCTTACGTGGCGTGGATTTTACTAATGCAAAAGAACACCTTACAGGCCGACGTTAATCAGCTTTTTCCGCTTTTCCACTGACCTAGAAGTCACTTAATCCCGTGTCGTTGCCGTAGGGCAGCCCTTTTTTCAATTTTTGAGAATAGCAGTGTTCAATTTTTTTGAGAAAAGTGTTCGAGATTCGTGGGATGGCTCATTTCCGTCTTTAGTTTTCGCGGTTTTTTAGATTTAGATTGCTACTTTTACAATAATTACAGCCTATTAAGTGGATAGAATTCATCAGATTCCTGTTTGCATGTCATTAGGCATGTTGTAGTTAGCTTGTTTGCAACTTTAAGGCATAAATATGTCATTGGGTAGAACTTTTTCGTCACTTTGTATTCGATGAGACCTCCTATAAAAAGCATGTGGGCTCAAGGGCTTCCGGTGCCGATGAGCGAGCCGGATTTTATGGCCTTAAGGGCCCTTGATAGGGCTGCGTTAACATTACATTACATTAGTTCACTGTTAAGCTGTTTTATCTTTTTGTTCTTTCGCGTGTTTTTGCTTCTTCTTTTGAAATTGGATAAAGAAGCCTTTAACTTTACTCTTTCCTTTTTTGCTGTTTTAAGCCACGTCTTCCCTCACCTTCTCCATGTCCATAGTTCCCTATCCCCCCTATTTGTTACCCTTGCTCGGCCAACCCTCGCAAAAGCTGTCATCATCCATTGTTTTCAGGCCCAAGCCTAGTTTGTCATTGTCATTTTCGAACAGACTGCAAAAGGAAGGCCTGCAGCGCCATCCATCCATGTTGCCAGTTTCGTCTGCGCCGCCCGTAAAGCCGCAATTGCCTGAAATTAAGTGTTTGCCGTCGCCGACCGACGATGAGGACGACGATGGCGACACGGGAAACCTTCATGGTGGTGCCGAGAGCGATGAAGACATTGAAATTTTACTGCGAAAGACAAAGTTGTTGCGACACAGCAAATCGGCCCATGCCGACCTGGCCCCGCCGACTGGCAAAAAGAACAAAGTTGTCACAAGGAGTTTGACGGGATACGGTATCCAGGTGAGCGGGGTGTATAATTAGTCTTTAGCTCACTGGACGTGCATATTAAATGACAACCAAGAAAGTAACAAACAAAAACAATCCATTTCCAGGAAGACGAATCCCCCTCAGATTCTGACGAAGAATTTTACGTCCACGCATGCTTACTCCCTTTTCGAAAGAGTAAATCCTCAAATGTAGGCTTCCGAATCAACAAATCCAACGAAGAGGTCAAAAGTCTTGGCACTTTCAAAGCCTCTAATGTCTTCAAAGTGATCGAAGAGCAAACAGCACGCATAACCGATGAAGTCGCCACCAACCATGGCTTCCTAGCAGATTCTATCGATTACTGGCCACCCCAGGAAGAAGTTGTCGCTGAAGCCGAGGCAGAAGAAACTCGTAGAGCGTCCATGGCACAGCGCCATTCGAGAAAGTCAGTCGCAATGGAGGGCGATACCGGCGGCAATGGATTTCCGTTGATCCCGTTTTTTCGAACCGCCAGCGTCGAATCAGACGGGATGATTTCGACGCGGGCATGGAGCGCTCCCGCTCAAATTGACAGTGATGACGAGCTTTCGGATGGAGACGAATTCGATGCGATGGAACATCGTGTGCGGTCGTGGTCGGCTACGGAGAAGCTGCCGATGGAGAGTCCGTTGGATGAGATTTCTGAAAGTGAGGAGAATATGATTAAGAATGAGTTGATTCATCGGTACGTTTTGAAAAAACAATGAAAAAACCACTTTGGGCACTTTGAATTTAAAAATCCCGCGGTTTGGCAAAGTGTTCCCAACGCTCTTTTTGCCGTTTTGAGCTTTCATACGCCTTTATATCACTTTTTGACAACATAAAACCCTTCTTATCTCTCCTAATACCAATTTAAATCCATTGCCGCCATCATGAGCATAGTTTCACATTACCCCCTGAGCCCCCTAAAATCCGTCCCCTCAGGAGAGCTCTTTTTTCCCTGATGAATTCCCCGCTCTCTGACTGACTATCTTTGCAGGCCATGGTACGGTCATCCGTCTTGTGTCGACGACCCGGAAGACGACGTCTACGAGTTGCAGTGCCGTCGGAGTCGTTGTGGCCGCAGCGAAGAGCAACAAGCAGATTACGCACGCATCGATGAGGAGATGGATGGTTCCTCGAGGTGTGTCCCTTCTTTCCACTCGAGTTGGGCCGGACTTTGGCCCGTCTCCTCCCTCCTTCTCGACCACCAACCATGCCCATAGGCCTTTTGAAAAGCACTTGGCCAAACTTTTTAACAGTCATGGTTAAAAGATTTTTAAGTTTTGAGCAATTTCAGTTGTGAATCGACTACTTCGTCCTCCCCCAGGCCGGCGGTCCTCAATTCCGACGAATCTTTACTCACACCGGTGTCGTATCTGTCTCCGAGTGTGTCAGCATCGAAATCTGATACATATCTGGCGTTGATGCGCTCGGATAGACCGAAGACACCGCTGTGTGGGGAACCGAATCCGAGCAATTCTTCGCAGGCTATCTTTGATCCCTGGCATTCTGACGCACATACGCCGCTGGATTCGCCATCTGTAGCGAGATCGCATAGCTGTCATAACAGCTTCTATGATACTGTATCACCTAATTTGATGGTTTCTTCACGGACCGACGCTGTATCAGCCGATACAGACCAAGAAGAGCGCGATCTTGTGGCGGCGTTTGACCATCGGATTCAAAGAATGCAGCAGATGGGCCATGGAGCTGAAACAGAGTCACTAATTGTTCAACATGAATGCTTTGAACCGGATTCACTCGGCCCGGCCGATGCTTTCGATCGATTTGAGGATCCTATTCCGATGGCAGACGACCCGTCAGTCGATTCTCCATTGAGCGCCTTTCTGGTCAAAAAATTGGTCCTCCATCGACGATCGCCACCAATAGCCTCCGAAGATGAGTTGACCGACATGGGTGACGATGATATGGACGGCTTTCAAGACGACTCCGATGTCGAAATGTCGGAATTGCCTTTATTCACTGATCTGGTCAATGGCAACGAAACCGAACGAGAATCTCCACCGACACCACGTGCTGTTGCACCTGTACGTAAATCAAGAAGTGACTTTGGTTGGAAAACGTCTATCAAAACCGATGAATCAGTCGGAAATCTGAACTATTGGCTCCAACAAGGCCATCCGGCGCTGATTTATCCGATGCCTGATCCGCCTGTACAGCAGATAAAACGGTCCTCGACGACTTCTGCTATCCGACGACACCATTATGAATCCGAAGAACATATTTATGCTAATGTCTCGCATCCTCCACATACTGTTAATTTCCGTATCGGAAATCAAGGTAGGTCTTTGAATACTGTACATTTTTGGGGAAAACAGTTTTAACTTTAAAAAATCGAATTTATCAAATCTTTGCCAAATTATACCAGGTTGTGTAGTTTTGTAAACTGAACAGACTTGCTAAAAATCGTATTGCATAAAAACTTGAAGGAAAAAAGTTAGAACCTTTTAAAAAATCCCTTGGCATTGTGCGCTCAACGCCAGAAAACTTTCTTGGCAAAGTGTTCTCAAATGCCAACTAATTTAATTTTGCAAAAAGTGCCCTTTTCTTCCATTTTCCAACGACCCAGACGATCCATAACTACATATTACCATGTTTAGTCATTGCAAAATATAGTACCAAAAAGCCATCCCTAAAAATTGAATGACGAAGGCCGACCAGCGTCCATTGGGACCGTGTACTTTGCATGTCATATCCACTTTCGTCTTGTAAGCTGCCCTCGAACAGCAACAGCCAAAACGCTTTTAGATGTTGTCGGGAATACTCATCCAGCTTGTTGCCATCGTCGTCTTCCTCCTTTGCTAGCCCTTAACAATATTCAATTATGGGACTTTTTTTCCGCTTTCCCGGCTCGCTTTTTTGTAAAGGAGTGCATGAAGCGAGGAAAAACGTTGTCGAATATCCTGGCCTAAAGTCAATCGCGAAAGACGATGTCTCACTGGAGATATGTATTCTCATGTCAGTTACGACACTTTTGAGTAGTTGTTGAATGGCTTTTTTTTGGAAATCTGATAGGGCTTTGAGAAAGTTTAGTTTGTAAGTTGGGTTATTACGGCGCGGGGAGAGTTTGTACCTATAAATTTGATGGTTTTTACAATTTTTTTATCAGCTAAACTTGAATGGAAAGTAACGCAACATGTGGTTTGTACTTGTGGAAATGCGTAATCTACGTATAAGTTCCCAAAGGCACAAAATACAAATCCCTTCAGGGCATGGCAGACAGTGGTGTTTAGCCGAATACCATATTACGTGAAAAGCACTCTAAATTGTTACTTTTATTGTAATGTACTCTATTGACGGTTTTGTGGGCGTTTAGTTCCATGAAAATAAGCGATGCCACGCGACAGTGATAGGTTAGCTATAAATTTTTAAGCCGTGTTTTACATTGGCATTTTGCGATTTCAATGAATTCAAGCGTAGATGGTAGCTAGCTACATCCAAGCATTCATGGCCAATGGATTCCGGAAATAACAGACGCATCAGTACGTGAACATTTGGCGTGTGCCATTAGGGCTGCCTTCATTCGGAACGTTGTTTCCTTTTTTAACCTTCCGACATTGGTAGACAGATTCGCACATTGCATTTATTACGTACTGCATGCCCTGGGATTCCGGGGTCGTGGATAGTTGTTGCCCTCTGTCGCTATTAATCGCTAGTCGTCAGTCTGATGGCATGCATGCAACCCAGCCAGCCAGACCGATGCAGCCGTTTTTTGTCATTAATGCCGCCGGTGTCATGCGTCTTTTTGGGGCCAAACGAAGCACCCCATCGTAATTCAGTCTTCAGTCTTGGGGCACATCGAAGTGATTAGGCTCCTCCTTTTTCCGGCTGAAATGCCCTAAGGACCTTGGTAGGGGTCGTTTTGGGGGCTCCCTGGAGAGGCATTCGACCCCATCTGATGCCTCGACCCTTTGGTTGTTGGGGTATTCATTTCCTATGAGAATGTGGTGGTGATTTTTAATGGGAGGATGTTTATTTTTGGAGGGAGGGGGTGAAATCGTGGATTACGGTGTCTTTTGAAGATCGCGTTTCATTACGATAAGATGTTTTAGGGCCCGAAAGATCACACACAATGGCACCCCAAAGACCTCGAAACGACATTGGCGGATCACCAGTACCATTTCCATGGTCAACTCCCAGAGCTCCACCACCACCGGCTCCGAATCATCATGGGATAAGAAAATCGGCGACTTTTGCGGATGCACATGTGAGTTTTTAGTATCATATCAGGTGTCAAATAAAATGGTCATATGCCCTTCTTTGTTTCTTTTTCTACACGAATTATCAGTTTAACTTTCGTCAAACCTGTTTTTTCAACATAATTTTGCATCCTCCACCCCTACCGTACCTTTTTTTCAACCCACCAACCATAATCACAACCCCGAAACTTCCTTCCGTCTAACCTAAATACATCGTTAAACATACCCACTTTCAGTCTTCCGCATCTTCAGCCCGTAATGGCCGTCGCATTTTGCCGGTTCGCCCGGATTTTCCGCCCACCCCCGAAGAGGGATCCCATTATGGTGAGTTTGAGTTGGATCTAACTTAAGTATTTACTAACCACTTCCGACCATACTAAATAGAAAAGCCAAAAAAGGGCGACCCTGCCAATGCCAAGCTTTTAGTTCTTTTGGCCTTGCAGAAAGAAAGGAACGCCAAATTAAATTTTACCTTTTTCCATGAGTAGCCTTTTAAGGGGTGGAGCGACGCACTCTGAACGTTAGTTAAGGTGATTTGGTCGAAATACGATTACCAAAATGGAGACAAACCAAAAATGGTTGCCGTTGTAGTCATTTGGGAAGGGCGTGCGCCCTGTTTTACCGGGTTTGGACGGGCTTAGTGGAGCGGAAGCAGAAGCTGCAAATTTTGTGTTGAATTTTTGATTTTCAAAAGGGAATATCGTTTCATTTTGGTGTTACTCGTGTGAATCAACTTTTGGCCACCAAAAGTGGTGTTCAAGTTGCGTGGCGCTTGACTTTCTTGGCACTTGTCGACGGAAACTTGATGCCTTGAGGGCACAGGCCAGAAAACTTGCATTGCATTCATCCCCAAATAGCCTGGGGCTATGGACAGGTCACAACTTTTCTGCCATTTCTCACTTGCATCAACACGGTTAACATTAGGGAGCCCATTCGACTGGCTTTCGAATTCGGCCGCGGCCTGGCTTTAGGCTTACATTAGGTCAGTGAACCTCTTTTCCACCATATAGCAGTGCTGACACGTAGATACGTGACCACTGGTAGCAATGGGGCATCTCTAAAGAGGGTCGTGGGCCGGAAATTCATTTTCTACTGGCATCTTCGAACTTGTTTTGGGCGCTGAGTGACTTTATAGCTCTATTTTGCCGTGAAAAACATAACTTTTCCCATAATGAACCCATTTCCAGCGAATATCCCCTGCTCGCGGTCCTACCACGAACAATTTACCGGTAGACCGGCACCTGACCCACTTTGCTTCTTCCCGACGACATCCTACTCCATCGACAAACAGAAGCAACACGAGCAGTTGGCACAGATTCATATGCAGATGGTCCAGAGGTATGTGTTTCAATTTCAAAGCAACTGCAAAGTTTGCAAGAAACGCCTCAAGGCATGGTATCCTTTTCAGTGAGTACAGCACATCGGCAACAGCATCGGCACAGAAATCGAGACCTTCAGATTTGCCCATTCGTAAAACCGAAACTCCATCAGGGCCTTCTTTCACGGCATTGACCCTGGCCGACGAGATTGAAAACGAGAAACGTGGAATTGCGCCTGAAGCGATTGATCCCGAATTAGCCATGAGGTTAGCTGGAGCGACAAGTATGTCCCAGATGTCGCAGATGGATGGTGTTAGTCCAATGTCGCCGGCTGGATGTAAGTTTATTCCTTTTTTGAGGGTTAGAATTGGTTTTATGGCTTTCGTGTCGGGACCAATGACTATCAATACCGTAATCATTGGTCATATAATAACCCTGTCATGACTGGAAAGCACCTCATTATGCTGTACATGCCCTCCATGTTCATACACAGTGTTCTCTGACGGCCTCCCACGCCATCTAATGTAGGACCTAGCTAGCTCGCTTGCACAGCATTTCCTCTCGTCATCCGTTAAGTTCACTCCCAACGAAAAACCAGCCCAACCACTCAAAACCCTTACACTAGGCCTTCAGTTCCATGTCCCAGGACAACGACCGACCGAACGAAACAGCACATTTGGCAATTAAGGCCAACCCCGAGCCGACGTCGTCCCCCGGCGTAATTTCCTTTTCGGAGGCCGTTTCAAACCCACAAAACCGTCAACTCCACACTTTTGTTTCCATTTCCCCGTTGCCCCGACCGAATAGTATAATACTAAAGTAAGAGTTACCAGTAGTTTATTTTTCCATTTCTGGGCTTCCATCCTTCAAGTAGCCAAGTAGCATCGATTTACACTGGGGCGTCTATGAGAATATATGGGCCGTTGAGTTGGTTTCCGTCTTCTTACAGGCTAAAGCGAAGCAATTTTGTTTGTTTTTCTCACTTTACCCTGAGGGGAAATGAGGAAAAGTTTATGGAAGAGATGGAAATGAGGTTTGGGTTTGAAATTTATGGGGGTAATGATGAGGTTGGGTTTGGGGAGGAGTTACGGTAGTTTGATGGGTGTTTAGTGATTCATTAGGTATTTGGAGTATTAAAAAACTTGTATTTTTGACATTTTTTGTTTTTAAAATGTGTCCCCGGTATTCTCATTATTATATTTTCGTTTCATTTTTAAGCCTTTCGCTGGAAAAGTCTCTTTTTCAAATGTTTTGCGGTACCAAATTCACTAATTGGCCGACCTTACCGATTCTTGCTACGTTTTGTTTATCTAAAACGGCACCAAGCAACCAGGATTAGCTTTCCCCTAAACCAAACTGACTGTTTATAAGATTTTTTCAGTTTGGTTTTAGTTTTTCCCACATTTCCACGTCATTTTGCACATTTCCACGCCCAGCAAGCATTACCTTTTTCAGTTTCTATTTCAGTCTGCAAACCCTTATGCCATGATTTCCAACGGCCATTTCTCCTTGCAAAGGCTTCAAAAATCTGTCACAATTCTGCCGTTTTTGAATGAAAGATGTTTTCCAAATTTTCGTTTCTCCATTGCCCCTGTCCAACCACACTCATCTCATCTATTGTAACTCGTCAAACATCCTTCATATTTCCCGATGCCGTGTTCCCCTTCTGAACACGTTAAAATAAAAAAGGAAGACCCCTTCTGGCCTGGTTTTTTCCCTCCCCCTCCGGCAATGACAATGCCGTCCATGCTTATCCCAAGTGTCTGCGGTGCCGTCGTCGACCACGACGACTGAGCTTTGTGTCGTTTTCGCTTTTTCTAAAAGCGGCATCGATCCAACCCGCGCCCTCTCCGGAGGCGATGTTAGTCGACTTGGGGCCGTCTTCATTCCATTTCCGGAAGGACACAAGCCAAAACTAAACTAACCAACCGAACAGCCGACCGACTGCACTGCAACTGCCCCTCAGCGGTTCAGTAGCCGCAGGGCAGTTGCCGTTGTTGCGCGTGGGCATGACGCGCTGTGCTTGCTTTTCAAGCTCATTAACGTTGTTTGCCTTTGGGGTTACGTCATGAAAGCCAACAAAACCGCGTGCTCTTTCTTCCACCTATCTTAATTTCAACTTTTACAGTCTTCCGATCCAATAAGAAGCAACGACGAACCCTACCACCGCTGCCCATCGAAGTCCGACACCAACAAATCCACCAATTCCTGGCCATGGCCGATTCTCCCTCTGCTACGACAGCTGCTCTGTATTCGGCCTTGTCTGGCGTCGGGCACTCGTCATCAAACAACCATCGACAAGGTTCACAGCCCAAAGAGGATCACACCCTGTGTTACGGTATTGATGCGAGTATGATGAGGTCCGCGAGTGGCGTTTATGGCGGCATGGAAGACAGCTACTATGAGGACGGCATTAATGCTAACTATCCGGCGCCGAGAAAGTGTAAGTAATAGAAAGTTGACATTTCAAAACATGAAGATGGGCAATTTTGAAATGCATGGGTGAAAAATTGGTGTCGAAAGCGGCAACCAATAAATATATTTTTTTTTTCATTATTAGTTTTACTTTATGTTATTCAGTGCAAAAACCCATCAGTAACATAAAAGTAAAAAAAGCAAACATTGAAAATGAGCGACAAGGACAGAAATGGCCGAAAATACTTTGTCACACTTCGCCAAAAATCGATAATTCATACCAATTTTTAAACTGCTACAACTTTTGTTAAGCAAGTCATAGAACTATACGCTCTTTGAGTTTTTTGTACATCTTTTCAAGCTGAATCAAAATATAAAATTTTAATGTCGAATTTTGGAAATCGTTTTTCTCGCATTTTGTGCCAAAAAGGCCCCCTCATGCATTTCCTTATCGAAAAAACACCCGATTCCATCTCGCTGAAACATCTGTCACGCATTACTAACCATCTCAGGCCATTTTGCCTTTCATGACTGTTTTCCCATTTCAGCCAACTCCCTCTACAACAACCAAGAGGACAGCTCCGGCGTATCGTCCTGCTGCACCGCGCCGGACACCCTCGTCCCGACCCATCGCGTCCAATCCGCCTTCATCCCCCGGCACGATGATGAAGTCCTCCTCGAAAATGGTGATGCCGTCCATGTCGATCGGATGTGCGAGGATTCCTGGGCCTATGGGACGAACCTTCGGACTGGGGCCCATGGCATCTTTCCGAGTGCACATGTCTGTGAGATTGATCTCGTCGATGAACTATGTACGTCTGCGCTGGCTGGATCGACTTCCGGGATCACAGCATCGGCGACGGCACGGCCTGCGTCTGATCGGGACACATTCTATTTGACCATGTTGGCGAGCATCGAAGTCGCCCATCACAAGGGCAATGACGTGCTAACACAAAGCATCAACAAAGTTTGTTCCATGTATCAGGACAAAGAGGAGATCATCGTGCCACAAACAGTTTTGATGGAGGTCTCATTTCGGGGGATTCATATCATTGATAAGCGACGGAAAGATGTAAGCTCCGCCCCCAGGCAGATCGATATCCATTACAGTACCTTTTCAGTTCTTCAAATGCCCCGCTTTCGACTTTTTCTACAGTCTCCAAAACATTTCCTTCTGCGGTGCCCATCCTAAACAGCTCCGCTACTTCGGCTTCATCACCAAACACCCGCTGCTTCCCCGGTTCGCTTGTCATGTCTTCCTATCCAATGAATCCACCCAGCCCATCGTCGAATCGATCGGTCGCGCCTTCAAGCGGTCCTACGACGAATACATGGCCTTTGCCCATCCGACCGAAGACATTTACATTGAGTGATAACCATGCTTCTGCAAACTACTACTGGTCCATCGTGCATAATTTAATTTTTTATTTTTTTTCGTCGCTGTTTTCTATCAAACTTGGGAAAAATGAATGAACAAAACTACCTAATCAAAAAAACCAGCAAATTTTCGTCATGTCTATGAATATACAGAGAACAAATTATTATATTAGGATACAAAAAATGCGCATTGCGTCGTGCCCTTCTTATGAGTTCTTGCTGCCCTCGGGAAGCTTGATGTGGACCGACTTGACTTCCGTGTAGGCGTGGAGACCGTATTCGCCGAGTTCGCGACCAATGCCGCTCATCTTGTAGCCGCCGAAGGGAGCGCCGCTGTCGAAGACGTTGTAGCAGTTGACCCAGACGGTACCGGCACGGATGTTGTTGGCGATGTGGAGGGCACGATCAATGTCCTTGGTCATGATGCCGGCGGCGAGACCGTAGATCGTGTTGTTGGCCTTTTCAGCGAGATCCTTTTCATTGTCGAAGCGGATGACCGACATGACGGGGCCGAAGATTTCCTCCTGAGCGATCTTCATGTCATCGAGGACATTGGCGAAGATGGTCGGCTCAACGTAGAAGCCCTTGTCACCCTTGCGCTTGCCACCAGAGACGAGTTGAGCGCCTTCCGAGGCTCCGAGATCGACGTAATCGAGGATGCGGTTCATCTGCTTTTCATCGATTTGAGGGCCCTGTTCGGTGTTGACGTCGAAGGGGTCTCCGACGCGACGCTTCTCGGCAAGTTCGGCAGCCTTGGCAATGAAGTCGTCGTAGATCTTGCCCTCGACGAAGGTTCGGGATCCAGCGCAGCACACTTGGCCCTGGTTGAAGAAGATGCCGGTGGCGGCCTGCTGGACGGCGGCGTCCACTGGAAAGAGGTTGGTTAGACACTGTAAAGCACTCGGAAGGAAGGGACTTACAATCAGCATCAGCGAAGATAATGTTAGGCGACTTGCCACCCAACTCAAGAGTCACAGTCTTCAAGTTGCTGTGAGCGGCTTCAACCATGACGTGACGGCCGACATCGGTACTTCCGGTGAAGGCAACCTTGAAGATATCGGGGTGCGAAGCGACGGCACGACCAGCAGTGATACCGTAGCCGTTGACAATGTTGATGACACCATCGGGGAAGCCGGCTTCCTTGGAAAGGGCAGCGACGTGAAGGGCGGAAAGCGGAGTCTGTTCAGCGGTCTTCATGACGATAGTGTTACCCATGGCGAGGGCAGGGGCCCACTTCCAGGCAAGCATGAGGACGGGGAAGTTCCAGGGGATGATCTGACCGACGACACCGACGGCTTCATGGCGAGTGTAGGTGAAGAAGTCACCAGCGGCGGGGATGGTCTTGCCGTGGTTCTTGTCAGCGTAACCGGCGTAGTAGCGAAGGCAGGCGACAGCGAGGGGGACATCAGCGGTCGCGGCCATGGTGTAGGGCTTGCCATTGTCGAGGGCTTCGAGGGACTAAAAGATGGATGATTTTATATAAAATTGATGACTAAAAGAAAGTTGACTCACAGCAATGGTAGCCGTATCACGCTCCATCAGATCAGCCAAACGGTTGAGCAGACGGCCACGATCGGCGGCATCCATGCGACGCCAGGGCGATCCGAGACGGAAGGCTTCGGTGGCGGCTTCGACGGCAATGTTGACATCGGCCTTGTCGCCTTCGGCAATGTGGGCGATAACCTTGCCGGTCGAAGGGTTGACCGTGGGGAAAGTCTTGCCAGAAACAGCATCTTGCCAGTCATTGTTGATGAAGTTCTTGGTGTAGGTGGGCTCCGAGTTCCAGACGGCCACGGGGGCAGGGATGCCGTAGCCACGCTTGGAAAGGGTGACGATCTGCTTGGCGAAGGATTTCGGCACGGATTTGCTCAACATTCTGACTGAAAAGAACAATCAACTTTAGCGATGAGTAGGAAGACTTTTCAGAGAGGGTAGGGCTCGCACGTCGTCGAAAAAGCCTCTACATTAGCTCGAAAACGGCTGCAGCCCCAACTATTTGAAGGCCCTCGACCCGCGTCGGGAAAGACGCGTGTTCACCACGCGGTTTCTCAACGTAGTCAGCCTCGACGGCACTGCTCCTGCCTAGGGAAGAAGCGCACACACTTATATCAAAACACACGGAGCTGGTAGAAGGGGAAAAAGCAGGCGGAGTCCGCCAAGGGCGGCCGATCACGGACGAAACGTTTCTTTCTTTCCAAAAAGCTCAAAGAACATTCACCCTCGGCGCTTTTACAACATTGGGCTTGATAAAGGCGGTTACAATGCAACTCCCCGACCGATGATCACAAAAATGGGTGAAAAAAGTTGGAAAACAAGCGTGGAATTTGTTAAAAACGAAAAGTCAAATCAAACAACGCAAGGAAAATGTCATCACTTTCACCCCTCCTAAACGAGTAAAAACCCTCTCCCGTCACGATCACCTCCAACTTGAGCCAGACTGACTGGCCTGATCTCGTTGGACTTTTGATCTTTCCCGATCTTACAAAAATCACCCCCATTTCCAGACTTTATCGATCCCCCAATGTCTGCCATTGTATGAACAAACTCCTAGACTACCACATCAGTTAAATACGCTAGCCAATAAGGAGCCGAAAATAGTATCGGCTACGAGCGGACACAAAATTCGCCAGGGTCGCAGGCGAAAAACGTGTTGATCGACGACCAACGCAACACTGCCATCGCGATGACGGACATTTTGTGTCCGAAGCACTTTTTTATGAGGCGAAGCCCTGCAACTCGTCACAAAATGGATAGGATCTTTTGTGACCGTCACAAATTCAGGAAATCCTAGCCACGTGTGGGCCGCGTTGATGGACGACTTGAAGGTCGTGTTGAAGGAGCTTCGAGACTGGCGGTGATTTTGTGTGTAATTAGTGTTCGTGTAGTGCGTAAAACTGAGGTGGAGAGGTTTGACTGTGGTAATCAAGTGGCTTCAGTTTGAAAATTGATGAGTTTCTATTTTGATTTTTAAATTTTCAACGAAATTGAATTTTTTTTGGAGTTTGAGTCCGTTGGTCTGGTTGACAATAGTTAAATTTTTTAAAATTGATAAAATCCTTCTGAACTCAGTTTATTTTTATTTTCATGTTTATTAAATTTTGTAGAAAATTTACCATTCGCACATGTGCGTTAACGGTTGCGCGCGCATAGTGAAAATAGACTGTGCAAATGGTGCAGAACCGTTTGAGTTGAGTGTGCGAATGTGATGATAGCGTTCGAATTACAAAAAATTTTGGCATTTTAGTTTTTTTTAATTAGTTTTTTTTAGTTTTAGTTTTCCAATCTGGCAACACATCAACAACAATCTGACCCCTCGAATCACGCCTGATTTCCGATAAACTTCCCATTTTTAGGCCCCTTCTATGTAGCCATCCATCTTTACTCACTTTTATCACCATCCATGCACCCACCGCCACATTGTATTATCATCGTTTTCCCCTCTCCAAACCCCTGTCAACGACCTTCGAGTTTCAACGATCTGTGTTATTCTGCCGAAAATTGTGCAAATAACCCATCCAGCCTGTTGTCCCTCTGGGCACCTTCAACAGCGGCGTTTTTCGGTGATGGCGTCTCTCATCGTTAAAGCAGCCCCGACCCCAGTACCGTCAAATTCCATCAAGTCCCCCTTCAGGGGCAACGTGACAGCTCGCTCCAGAGAACACGCCAACCACGTGGTGGACCGCGTTGTCAGCGTTATATTATCCATAAAAAACGGTCGGAAATAGGGGTCGCAACGCCGTTGCAACAAACAAAATGGCCTTCAGCCCTTCAGCCGGGGGGAGAGAAGGCTCAATCTTCGAGTCCCTCCGGCACGCTGAAACACTGAAACAAGTGAAACATCCAAACAGCAGGGACAACAGCGTGGCTATCGGCAATAGCAATTGCAAAGACCACGTGGTGCCTGCAAAGCACATTCAGAGCAGAACACAAGTTTTTTGAAGGCGCTTTGAAACGCGAAGCAACAACATTCGGGGTGTCAGTGGCCGATAGCGATCAGGGTTAGAGTTGGAAATTGCTTGCAGGAAGCACGTTGTCGGGGGACTGACCTTTTTGAAAAACGGTCCCTTGCTGACCTTGCATAAGTGAATGAATAATGTGTAGTTTGGGTTGCATCGAAGCGCTTTAACGACGGAAAAGCATCGCGCCGCCGAAAGTGAGTAACCCTCTAACATGGGAAGTGTCTATTTTTGGCGGGCTGATGCGCTTTGAATTGGCACGTACGTCCTGCTAAGCTTGCATAATAAAGATTAAATGCGACTTGTTATGCAAGAAAAATGGCTCTTTTTGTTAGCTCTTCGTCAGATTGGATTTGAAACACGTGACTTGTGTTTTTTTTGCCGAACAGAATTTGAACAGCTTTGTTGCTGTCGTTCTACTTGACGAGGGCTGCGTGCCGTTAGTACTTTTCGACAAATGTCAAAAAGAAGAGAGAAGACAAAAACTCCAGTTTTAAATTGTTAGAAGGGGGTCTTTGCCCTCCACTGGTGCTATCAATAGTATAAGCTATGCAAACAAAGAATTGTAAACACGAACAACTTGCAACTTTTTCATTACGTCAACTGATTCTATCGGTCGCTTATCTGTCAACCTGAAATTTGAGCAGTATCGCGGCGGTCAAAGGTTAGAAGCGTCTGTCTGGGTTACAAGTTGCAACAATTGGACGAAATATGCTTACATTAGGTGTTAAACTTGAACTTTGAAAAGTTCTATATCATTTTGGAAATCAGTTTTTTAACTTGAAATTTCAAAAGCGCATGCGAAATGGTATTCATGCATGCCTAATTTTCACGTTTTGTGATACCTATTTTTAGCTCCAAAATCGATCTACACGTAAACTACCACCAGTTTCTCATTTCATCAAACTCATAGATCACGACCATCACTACGTCTTTAGACTTCTTGACATTTCTTGACACCAAGTACATTCAGTCGCGTGTTTTGTGTCTTTCTTTCCTTATTTCTTATTTTTGTCGTCAACGTGGACCGTGACATGGCTGAAGATCGAATTTCCGTCGTTTCATTAGTCGACTGGCTACATAATGATCCTGGCCATGCGCCTACCTAATATATCATCGGGTCGCATGAGTCTCGAAAAACAAAGCGAGACTTGCTTGTTTTTTCTGATCTGAAGTGAGGAAAAGGTCGAAAACTGATCTCCCTCATGTCATTAAAATGGGGGATGTCAGGCGTTTCTATGTGGTCCCATTGGGCTATCCCCATTCGACAGGCCGAAAGTGAAGTGATAAGCATTGCAAGCAAAAACAGAGGTAAAAAATCAATGAACTTGGAAGTTACCCTCGAGGTGGCCGGAGTTGCTTTCATTGCAATGTTACTCTACTGACACTTTTTGTCCAGACCAGTGAGATCAGCAAGCCAACTTTATTCTTCATTCCACTGATATGCAAACAAACAACTGTGCAATGGGTGAGACAATGGCCTCGAATGTGATTGAGGGGAAATTGTTTATATGAAGAGGGACAGGAAAAGTAAACAAGTTGTATATATGCAATGATGAATACATTTACGATGAAACTTTGCCCATCAGTTTAAAAAGCTCATGTAAAATACTTTGAAAAAGCGTCACCTCGCCCTCCAGCTAACCCTGGCCGGCATGGTCAGCAAATAGCCATGATCATAGATGTAGACCCTTTTATCAAATGGATTATAGCTAATCATGTTGGCATTCCGGTAGAGATTGATCCATTTAATGTGCGGTTTGCGGTAGCGAGATCGATAGAAATCATAGGCAGTCGTAATTTCGGATTTCAACTCCCTCGTCGAATCCACTAGATAAAGAACGCCACAGACGACAAAGCCATTTGAAACTTGGGTGTGATTGATCAATGTCAAATTCCATGTTTCATAAATTGTCAAATTGCCAATGTCAAGTTTGGCAACAGACAAGAATGGGGCGTCTTCGTAGTGGAACATGACCCAAAGGGCGTTTTCGTCGACGGCAAGGTCGAAGTAGTTCATGGATTTGTTGAAGAGGTACTGGAAACAGTTATTGGTACAGTTTTAAACAAAATAGCGCTTACGTTATCGGCTTTATGTGCAGCGCGCTCATCTATGACAACTTCAGAAGATTTTTTGGTCGAAAGCTCATAGCGGACAATCTTCGGCGTGCCGGCACGATGGAAATAGAAGGATCCATTGAAAAAGACGGGATTCGTGCCGTCGATTAGATACGGTAGTTTGTGCCTGAAATTGGATGGTGAAAGTTACAGTCAAATTGGTGATTTTTGGTTTGGGACCCACGTTTTGTAAACAATTTCACGCCGCAAATCAGCTTCAGTTTGATATTCCCGTATGGAGTCCCCTTGAAAGTGTGTTGTAAGCCATCTTTTCATTGAATCCGAGCCAGTTCGCGGATAGGCGTCACGCATCCAGGCACCGTAGTATGTGTTGGCATGGGCGTGGAAGACTGGTTTGCCGAGATCGTTGAGGAAGCAGTCTGTAATCAAAACCTGCTTTTTATGCTGTAAAAAGGTAATAACATACGAGCAGTCGCGCCTTCGATGTAAGCCTGTTCTGTGGTCGTGATGATCTCTTCCTCCTCTGTGGCCCAGGTGAATTCGTTCAAACAGATGCGAACACAGGCGTCCGTTTTGGTTTCATTTTCGAGCATCTGGAAATGTTTAAGCGGGTTTACATAATAAGTAAGACTACATTTGACGATTTTAAAAGACATACATTTTCAACGACGTAAGGAATCATAGCTGCCACCCCGCGTGGAGCACCTTCACCATCAGTTGAAAGATCGGCGGGACACTTCATTTCTTCAATTCTCGGACACTCCCTGGGATACTGCGTCACATAGTTATCAGCAACTGGACATTTTGGGCACACAGAATCCCGTCCAGGCAAACCAGGCGGACCAACGGGTCCCGGATGTCCCGGGGTTCCAGACAGACCTGATCGACCTGCCAAGCCTCGAGGGCCTTCAGGTCCAGGTGGCCCCACCGGCCCTGGAGGCCCCTGTTCGCCTCTTTCCACGCCGGATTCATCTGTACAGTATTGGTGGACTTCGAGGCATTTGGCGAGGAGTTCGTTCATCTGAGCAACCAAAATTTAACATTCGTATTGCCAACCATCAAAACCAACCTGAATCCGACTCAGTGACTGCACCCAGAATCCATTCTTGTTAGTAACATTGCTCATTGGCACCACCGGCAAAGGTAATGGAATACTCGGCTCTTCGGGAGATTCACGTTTTTCACGAATTGGAGCACTACACAAATCATAGCAATTCAATTCAGCGTCACTGATGCGATAATGAACATCTGTAACTGCAAGAATGGACACACAAAACAATACAATATGACTAATACTAAGATGTCGTATAGTTTTGGATTCGTACTCCGAAAATTCATCCGACGTCGACACCATCATCTAATGGTTTTTTATGGTCCCAGCTTGGAAGTGTTGCAATGTTTATATGAATGGCGAGACTTGGCTGACGTGAAAAGCGGTGATCGCCTCAGTTTGGACAAATTTAAAGCCGATGTAATTTGATATGGCCTGAATTTTGATTTCCGTCGATTCTTTTCTGACTGATTGCATAACGTTTGATTGACATTGAATAGTTAGAGTTAATAAAGAGGAATATCATGGTGCCTGTATCTAAAAATGAAAAGTAAAGAACGCATTATCAAAAATATAATGCGATTTGAAGCATTTTTCTGAACATGCATCACTGAAAAACACAATTGCAATGTCCGTAACGTATTTGTATGCAAGCTATGTATTATCCATGTCAGTGTTTATTCAACAAAACAGTTTCATAATGGAGGCAATTATAAACTTCATTTTTCCAACCCCCATTATGATTTCTTGTAACGTTTTAAAAAAGTGTGGCCAATGTAGAACGTCTGCTCGTCTTTTGAATTGTATTAATATACCGTTTCAAGTATTGGTCCGCCTCCGACAACTTTTTTTTTGTAAAATGGTATCACCGTGACCAATTTAAAACAAGTTTATAGGAAGTTACAAAAACAATAATATAGGGTTGAGACTTTTACATTTAAAAAAAGTGCGTTAATGATGTATTTTTGGTGAAATTTACATTCCGCAGGCTGCGGGTAAACAGTTATAATTATAAGCGTACCCACTAAACTTCAGTTGTATTGTGATTGAGTTGTTTGACCGAGTTGTCGTTGGTAAAAAAAATGTGTCCCATTGTCCAAAGTTCATCATTTTGAGCTCTCATTAAACCTTAGTTCAACGAATTTAAACATCTAGTTGACATTATACCTATAAAACGGATCAACGCATTCAATTGAGTTCACGGAACTAACTTTAGTAATTGTTTAACGCTTTTAATGTGCAGGCGTTCGAACATAATTATTTCATTTTGTCGTTATCACTGCTTCAGTTGTTTGTTTGAAATACACTGAAAAAAAAAGTGTGTTGTATCTTTTTGCGATACAACGAGTACCACGCATTCGTTGTGCAAAGATGTGATACCAAGTACCACAAATAGAAAGTACCACGAAAGTGTGGTACTTTGTGTCACGAAAAGTACAACAGTTTATGCGAGTAAAGGAAAGTTGCTCTCTCTCGTCGTCTGGTCGCCTGTGTCTCTCGCGCACAACAATGCACACCATGTGCGCATATCCGTTTTCAGCGCTTCTTGTTGACCGACATCCGATATCGGATTCCCGGGTGATTACCCGCCTATCACAGGGTGTGATAGAATTGTAAATTTTGGGATCGCTTATCAGCGGTCAGCTAACTTTTCAAAAACCCGAAAAAAATTAGCAATTTGTGGTACTTTTTCACCACACATTAGTGCCACGATTTTGTTATACCTTTGCACCACACATTAGTGCCACGAATTTGTGGTACTTGGTGGCACATCGGGGTATCACAAATTTGTGGTAAAAGGTGTCACGAGTCATTTTGTGATACTAAGTACCACAAATTCGTTGTACTCCGGTGGGAAACTGTTATACTTTTTTTTTCAGTGTAACATCGTTTATCTAGCCAAACTTTACACGATGGACCCAAATCAGCTTCCACGGGCTTTAAAAGAAATAGGTCATGACTTTATTGTCTGGTATTCTATCGAAACCCTTTTCAACGTCGTCACTATATTCAATGGAGTAATAATGATCATGGCATTTGTAAGGTTGCATTCTTTGCATATTTACTTTCGAACAGTTTGTATCAATGTATTTGCATTTGCAATTTTACGATCGGTGATACGGTTTGTCTTTTCTCTAAACTACATCATCTTCGATTTCTTCCCTTTTTAAGCGTGATAACATTCGTCATTGCTTTCACGACTGCAGCACAAATGCCATTGTATTACCTAATTAATGCAATGCTGTTTGTTAATATTGTGCTTAATTTTGCACAAACCGCTGTCGTCATTGAACGCCTACGTTCTTGTTTCGCAGTTAATGTTTATGAATCGTTGAAAAGTCGAAAAGTAATTTGCGCTTTCGTTGTTTTGCCGGTATGTTGCATTTACCAATTCATATTTACTTGAAACAAGCGATTTTTAGCCGTTTTTATCATTCTTACTTTTATTTTCGTCATTTGGAATACAAGTACTACCATTGTTTATTTTTAAATGGGGCTCGGTGATAATCAATACTGCTCTCTGGACTGTATGTAAAATTTGATCTTCAGTAAAGTACGTTACAATGACTTGTTAAACTTTCAGTGGTTTTATGGTTTTATTATTATTTTTCCTGGAAAAAATAACAAGCTTCGTCGCAGTTGGAAGTTAAATATTAGATATCAGCAAAAAGAAAACCTCAAACACACAGAAAATGGACCCTCGCATAGGAGGGATTTTTCCCTCATTTTGGAGGAAAAAAACCAGCAACACTGCGCTTGAGTTTTTTTTCCCTCATACACGCAAACTTTTTCCCTCACCCAGGAGGGACTCGAAACTCCACGATGAGAGCTCATTTCATCATGATGGAGGGTCGAGATATCAAATGTGAGTTCCCTAATCAGCGTTTAGGCCCTAATCGCCCCGCCCCATTGTTTACTGATGTAATCAATATGTGAAACATATTTATTGATTGCATTGTAAAAAAACAACGTCTAATATGACAAATACAATGAACAGTTCATACATACATCATGAAGTAACAATATAAGCGTTGATATCATCCTTGTCATAGTTATCCGTTTTGTCTGACGTGGCGGATCGTGATGACGGCAAAGAATGCAAGTGCAAGGCTTGAACGATGGGTTGATCTTGATTTCTGCGATTCAGCATACGTTGAAACGGTTGTCTCTGACATGCGATCTCCTGAAAATTGGAAACTTTGAAGGTATC
>KB455137.1:0-17927 GCA_000341325.1 Panagrellus redivivus
ATTTACGGACCGTCGCGGTCCGCCGCGGTCACTTTGATCGCTGCATTTTACTTTACATTGTACGTTTTGCAACACAAACTTCAACCACTTTAAATCAAATACATGGAATCACTTTATCATTAGATCATCGGAACTTTTGCTGAAAAATTGCCATATTTCTCTCAAGTTTCTAGAGGCAGTATCATCACGAACGATTTCTAAAGTTAAAAAACTAACAATTGAAAAAGTCCAATTTACTTCTCTAAGTTTTGCCGACTTATTAAAAGCGTTTCCGTATGTTGACGACTTGACAGCAATGAAAATAAATCTGAACAAAACATGGATGGCCGAGATTCGTGGGTATCAGAGATGTAAATTGTACAACTTATTGCTTTTTATAAATGAGGGATTTTGTGGGTCTTTCACTTCAGATGAGATGGTTGAATTTCTTAGCGTAAGTTTTTATTGCTAAACTGTTTTTGGAAATTAGAATAATTTTTTCAGGCACAAGAAATTGGATTTGAGTTGAAAATACGTACACGAATTAATTCTGAATCGATGAAAACGATATTCGATGAGATAGATCTTGTTTTGTGCGAAAAATTAAAAAAGTCTTCGGTTAATATGCGGCATCTCACACACGTTACTGTGATTGATACATCAGGTACCGTCGCATATTATTATTTGTTTACCAATTAAAGGTTATTTGAGTTAAATATAGATTGTTGATTTTTATAGTATAAATAAATAACATCTGTATATTCGTCAAAAAAACGGATGTTTCTGTTAAGAAAGCCCAGAAAGAGCAATCAATCGATACAACGAATATTTTGGGGACGGAAAAAACTTTTACTGTGTCAGGGGAAGCGTTGTCTTTAATTTGCTAAATTTCCACCCGTCTGTCCGTGGTTGACAACATAAAACAAAAGCCATTGGTTACTAACAGCTTTTCAGTCTACAGACGGCTAAATAGGTCTAGAACTGTTACTGGAATCGTAGTCTCAGACTTGGCATATGTTTGGAATGATAAAACTTCCTTATTATACACAAATTTGAGGTCCAGCTGGAGCAGAAAGTGTTCAAATTTCTATTAACTTCTAGTCTATCGTTTCAAAGTAAGCTCTCAACATTCCTAGCTGTCTGTAGACTGAAAATCTATTAGTATCCCTGGTTTTCGTTTTACATTGTCTACCACAAACAGACTTGAATGCAAATGTTGTAAATTAAGAACAAAGCTTTCACGGACAGTAAAAAGACCTTCCTGGTTTTGTACAAATAAATGTATCTCCTGCCTTTAGATAAGACGCTTTTCCGCATTGGGTTCTTTTTTCCAATATGTGTCAATCTGGTCCTTGCCGATAAATTTATTCAGCTATTTGGTTATAGTCTTGTGGCATCTGAGCTTATGACTTACAATGAAACACCAGAACCGAAAGAATGTGGTGCCTACTGTGTCAATGCTGGCACTACAGAGTGCATCGCTTTCGCAATCTATGATAATGATTGCATTTTGTTTACAACAGTTCAAAATTATGCCATCAAAGTAGATGAATGCCGTTTTTTCTTACGTGACGATTTTGCCATGACAGTCAATGGGCGTAATTTGACTGGTATTGATGCAAAGATACAAAATAATTGTATGTAAACTTGTTTTATTCAGTGATAAAAAGTTGTTTTAGTATATGCATCGAATCGAGTGTGTCCAGATTACTTTGATGCCGCAGGTTCAATATGCACAATGCCTACTCAAGTAAACTTTACAACAATCCTTTTTACTTATACGATGACTAATACTAATTCCAGGAAAAAGTGTGTGCTTATTACATTGGATTTCTGGGCGCCAAATACGATAAAGACACAAATTTATGCTATGTGCCTTCATTGAAAACACAAAGCATGACATGTCCAGGAGCGCCTTGGATTCTGCAAACATTTGACGATGAGTCTTATTGTTATGCTGTCATCACATACACTTATGATGATAGTCAATTAACTTACGACAAACCTGCAAGTGATTGTGCCGCATTACCTGGCGGCAATGGCAAACTCGCTTCAATTCATAGTATCGACGAAAATGAATACATTTTGAGTGGGTTAAGTTTAGCTTAACATACAATTATGATATCACGATTAAAGTATGTTTCAGGTTGTGCGAAACCGTCGTTATATAGAACTGTCATTGGAATTGTGGTCTCAGACTCGACATTCGTTTGGGACGATGGAACTTCCCTATCATACACAAATTGGGCCCCGGCTCAACCTGGAAATAAGTATCCTTATTATATGACTGTTATGCTCGAAGATGGTAGTTGGAAAACGATAGATGGTATGGATGCAAAGTACAACACTGCCATAGCTTGCAAAATGGCCCCGACTACTCTTTCTGTTTAGCAATCATGAATTTGTTTTCGCTTTTCAATTCGTATTTCCAAAAACTGTGACTAATATAAGACAACGTCATCATTGTCGTTTTTAAACTACGCATAAAAACGCCCTTTCGCAAAGATAACATGCAACATTAGTGCAATACCATGTCAAAAATCGATAACAAAGCGCGCTTTGAAAAGACAAAAACAAACGAAAAAACAAAGCAAAAAATTTGCATGAGTCCATCCGCCCTTTCAAAAGTTGTCACCCTCGCACTCTCGCTCGATCCGTCCAGTTCCGCAGCCTCTTCCGACCCGATCAGTGTCGAGACTCTCTTTGACTTCCGTTTGTTGGTCTTTTCTTCCGTGGTTTACAAAATTCGTCACGATGGTTGCTCGTTCTCGTTTTGTTGGACTCGTTGCGATTTGTGCCATTCTCGCTGGTCCCACCATGCCGCAGTGCTTGGGTGAAAATGAAACTAAAGTGTGCGTTTTACATTATTTATCGATTGATTGGTTGAAGTTGTATTTTGACCTCTGATTATTGATTGATTTTTTGCAGTGTCTTCTCTGGAAACACTTTGTACATCACGTTCGGAAAGAAAAATGATAACGCTAACGCCATCGCATCTGAGAAACGTCCTGCCATCGCGGCGGCGCCGACAGCCAATAAGGTTGAATATGATGAGTGAGTTCGCTACAATTTACTTTCGAATTCTTATAGTTTTGATTTCAGTGATGATGAACTTGGATTCTTTACTTGGCCGCTGTCAAATATCGCTATTCTTACGTATTTCTGTTTGTTGTAAGTTTTTGTCTACTTTTGAATGGCTACAGTTATCGTCGCATCTTTCAGCTGGCTCTACCTTGCCCTTGTGATCGCCATTGGTTACTGGTTTTTCGAATACTTCTATCCCGAGATGCCCCACTCTGAGCCCGCGAAATCGTCGTCGACGAAAGCTATCAAGGCCGAAGCCCGTCGTCGCAGCAAGGTTAGCCAGAAGGCGTTGCCGCCGGCCGTTGCCCCCGTGGTTGATGAAACCGACGATGACGCCGACGAGCATGACGAGCCACCGACCTTCCGTGCATGGATGATGTGCACCATGTATGATGTATGGGCTGAGATCCGTCTGGCATGGCGGGATACGTGGACACGCACAAAGTCAAAGATTCATGGAAAGGTAATGGCCGTGGAAGCCGTGATTGAACGCGGCAAGCTGAAGATGAAGGAAGTTCGTGCCGAGCTGGCGGTCATGGATTGGAAGGCCGAATTCAAGGAGTTTTGCATCGATGCGAGGGCTTGTTTTAGGTGGATGAGGGGCGCTGATCCGTATGGGTTTTTGGTTGTTGAAGCTCCAGCTGCTGTAGCTGCCGAGCCCGTCGCCGTCGAGGACAGCAATGCCGACTCCGAAGAAGAAGCTCCCACTACCGAGGACATCTTCGAAAATGCCTCAGAAACCGCCGAATTGACCACCATCCCCACCGAAACCATCGCCATCCCCGAAGAATCTACCATCCCCGAATCCGTCGAACCCGAACCAGAATCCGAGCCCGAACCCCAACAACTCCCTCCACCAACCCCCACCGAAGACCCCGCCGACGAAGACCTCCGCCCCATCCTCATCGCCCGCGGCGCTTACGACCCGAACCCTCCCCGCCACGTGCCCGAAGTCGTCTACATCGACGAAGACGACGAAATGGAACTCCTCGGCCCCTCCGATCCCAACGCCATCCAGCTGTTTCCTGCCCCGACCTACAGTATCCCGATCCGCACCCTCGCTCTCCCATCCCCTCCCGCTTCGTCTTGCCGCTGCCAATGCTCGGAGCTCCTCGTCCCCAAGTACTACTCCTTCGGGACCAAATATGAGCGCGCCGTCGCCAAAGCCCGCCGATTCCCGCTCCGAAGTGGCATCAGTCTCGAAGACTTCGACGCCGCCACCCAGAAAAAGTTGCTGTTGATGTCTGCTGTGATGCTGCATCTCCAACATTGAAGTGGCTTTTTGGTTTTTATTCGTTCAACAAAATTTATATTATCCTTATTCAAAAATATTATTATCAAAAAGTCTATAAATAAAGGGGTCCCGCAACGATTGTTCTGTTTCGCCTTGGTCTTGCCACGAAAGGTTACATTTCTCATTTATTAGCTTTAAAGTAAAAATAAAACCAGTTCCATTGATCCAAAAACAATATTTTCTTTATTTTGGTGTAACAATTGGCAAAATACAACGTAACTATGGACTTGATTGATTGGTTCTGTTCAGCACGAATAAGAAAGGGCCTTTTAGAAAGCTGAGCAAAATCGGCGCACCACAGCCATGCGCCTTTAAGTCTGAGCAATTTTTGGTTTTACAAAAGCGTTATTAAGAATTAAAGAATAAATCTAAGTTAAGAGAGTGGTTGGAATGTATCAAACTGATGGATAAGATTTGAGTCATTTGATAAGGATGGGAATTAAAGGAGGAGGAAACAAATATGGGCGTTGGTGAGGCAGTCTAGGCACCCAGCTTGGCGGCTTCGATGGCTTGGTTTTGGGCGATCCGCTTGAAGATGTAGCTGAGGACGACCGTGGCTTGGACGAGGATCAAGGCGGAGAGGAGGCCGAACACAGACACGAGGGTCCACTTGTTGAGACAGATCTCGCCGGAAGCCGCGTAGGAGGAGCCGGAAGCTAGCTCGACGCTGACGGAGGGGGCGACGGCGGCGACTTCGAAGTCCTCGTGACGGGCACGGGAGATGGGGGCAGCGGGCTCGGTGATCTGTTGGAGCGGGTCGACGATGACCAGGCTGGTGGTGGCATGGGCGAAGCGGGGGACCTTGTAGCGCTTGGTCTCGACTGGAAAGGTTAAAATTAGCATTTGAATGGCTTAAAAAGTCAAAAAGGCTTACGCTCGGTGACGCTGTTATCACTAGCACGCTTCTTACGGCCCCAGGACTCCTTAGGTCCGTCGGCGAGGTCGCATTGCACAGATTGGCAGTTGCCCTTGCAGATTTCGAGCTGGCAAGTGATTCGCACGGTGGAGGAGCTGTCGAAGCGGAAGGCTTGCAAATGGGCGATCTTGACGGCACTGCTTTGCTGCTGGATCGGACCAGGGATGAGCTTCTGGGCGACGGCCGGGGTCGGGCAACCGGCTTCGATCAGCTGCAGACGCTCGTCACCGCGACGCTCGGCGCCACCAGCTTCTGCGACACAGTCCTTCACGAAGAAGTCGAGTTCCTCGTCCATAGCCATGATCTCCCACTTGAGCTCGAGGATATCACCAAGCTTGGCCTGGAGGACAGAGCCACCAGCTCCGCCTTCAACGGGGTTCATTTGCATGAGAACAGGGTTGCCGAGCTCGATCTTGCCACGGGGCTGGATCAACGAAGGCTCGGGGCCAGTGACGGAAAGGTTGGCAGCGGCGGTGATCTTGCCACCGAGCATGGAGGAGTAGTCGCAAGAGACCTCATAGAGCTGATCCATGGAGGTGACGAGGCCAGGAATGCCGAGGTTGTTGGTCTGGACGACAACGGTGGTCTTGTAGGTGCCATTGTCCATGTCAACAAGGCCGCACTCGCGTTGAGCTTCACGACGACGACGGACTTCGTTGGAGGAGAGGCCATCGTGCTCGGCAGCGGTGGTGGCTTCGGCCTCAGAGGCAGCGGCTTCGGTGGTGGCGTCAGCGGGGACATCGTTGTTCAAGACAATGGGCTTCATGCCAAAGTTGGACGGCAGGCCGAGGACGAGAGTGGCGCTGTCGCTGTTCTCGATCTCGACACGGCAAGTATCGTAACGGTTCTTGACGAAGATGACACCAGTGAAGGGCTCGTTGTTCTTGATCTGGACCTTGATGCCTTCGTAGTTGCAGATGGTCTGGACAGCCTCAGTGGGGATGAGGACAGGGACGGCAGGCGGGCCAGAGTTGGCAACGCTGAGGGTGGCACCGGCGGAGTTGCCGCTGCTTTCAGCGGAGGCTTCGGGCTTGCGACGTTCATCTCCACGCTCCTTGATGGTCGGCTTGACGGTCTTGGTGCCGAGGACTTCAGTGCGGCTGTCCTTGGTGTGAGCGGCCTGGGTCTTCGAGTTGGCGTTAGCCGCGGCGGCAGAGGCCGAAGAAGAACCGTTGACGTTGGCGAGGTGCTCGCTGGCGGGGACATTGACCGAAGCGCTAGCGCCGTTATCAACCTCCTTAACCTGGCACAAGTTCTTGTAGAAGTCGATGTGGTCATCAGCCTGGACGGAGGCGTGCTCGATCTGCTCGAAGAGGGCACAGTTGCCATTGCGGCGGTTGTAGTTGACACCTTCGCAGCGTTCAGCGGTGGCACAGATTTCGAGACACTTGGAGAGGGAAGTGACGGGGTACTCCTGGGATGAGAGACCGGTCTGCTTGGTGTACAAGTACCGAGAGTACTGGGCGCCTTCCTTGGCAGCCAGAGGGCAGTCGGTGGGAGCGGCAAGGCAATGCATGTCGACGAGGTCGATGCCCTTCTTAACCACGGGGCGAAGGGTGGTCTTGCCGTCGAGGTAGAGCAGGTTGCAGAGCTCGGTGGACTTGTCGAAGTTGAAAGAACGGCACTTTTCAGGGGCGAGAGCGACGCACTTGGCAAGGCAGTCACCAACAGAGTTACCGGCGGATTCGATAACGTGCAGGCTTCCATCGCCTTCGGGCAAGGCAGAGTTGATGGTCTTGACGGCGGCCAAAGACTTGCCTGCAGGGCAGCCTTCTGCATTGTGGTGGCAAGTGATGTCGAAGTAGTCGACGAGGAAGTCCTCGCCTTCTGGGATGAAGAGGTCGGGCTTCGAGGCACGGGCTTCACTGTTCAGGATGCACTCCTGCTCGTTGTAGTAGTACATGACGGACTTGCAGACGAAGTTCTCGCCGGTCTCTGGGGGCGGGTTGGTGCACTGGTCCAGACACATGGTCACCGATGGCACGTTCTCCATGACGAAGGCAGCGAAGCCGACGAGGATCATCTGGGGGACACGGGTGAAGGCAGGGGTGTTGCGGCAAGTGCGGGGAGCTGAAAGAAGTCCGTTTAACGCGTTTTTATAGGTTGGCACAACTTTCGTGCCAAGACCAAAACTCACAAGCAAAGCACTTCTTCTCAAAGTACGTGAATCCCTTGGCTTCAGCGAGCTTGCCACGACCAAGCGGGGTCGAGCGTTCATCGGACAAGATGCAGGTGCGGGTTTCGTTGTTGTACATGAACGACTTGCAGTTGAAGTCGTTTACCGTGACGGTCAAGCGCTGGGTGCAGAGCTCCTCGCAGGCTTCGAGATCGAGATCGGTGAATTGGCGATCGAGTTCATCATGGAGCTGCTTGCCTTCGACGGCAATGTATTGCGTGATGTAGGGTGCGTAGCACTGCGAACCGGCGCAGTTGTTGTCCATGTAGATGACGGTGTCCTCGACTTCATCGACGAACAAGTCCGGCCGATCGAGACGATCCTCGGTGTTGAGGATGCACTCCTCATCGATCGGGTAGTACATGATGGATTCGCATTCGAAGCCGAAGGAGTCAAACGCGTTCAAACACGCGCTCAGACACACTTGCAAAGACGTGGCCGGGACGACCTCACGGGCGAAGCCAACGAGAATCTTTTGCTCGTGGACGTCGAAGTGGAAGGGAGACGCGCAGACGCGGCTGCTCTGTAATTGAAGCCAGCCAATTAGCGGCTTCAAAGGACAATGAACCCACCTTGACACAGCTCTTGACGGCCAGGGGCGCCGCTTCAGCGACGGAAACGTACTCGTCTTCGGAGGCGCCGATGATGTTGCACTGGCCTTGGGCGTATTCGACGCCGATGCATTCCTGTAAATCCTTGACTATTTGCTCATCAAAGGCACGGAGCTCCGGACAATCCGGGTCCAGGTTCTTGAGCCCGAAGGCCTTAGCTAATAAGGGGGAAACAACACGTACATTGGAGTTAGCACAGTACTCGGAGCAGTCAAGGAAGTTGTTGACGGGCAGAGATCGGAGTTGGATTCCGGACGTCGTGTTGTGTTGGAGCAGGAAGACCGGGGTAGATTCGGCATCGCAGGTTGCTGTTGTGGCTGAAATGTAATAAGTAACGCTTTTTTGTTACAATTTTTGTTTCGTTTTTTGGTTTTTTTTCAAGTTTTTGCACTTTTTCAAAACTTCGATTTTTCAATTGTTTCACTTTTTGACCCTTTTCGATCCCCTGAGGCGCTCCAAAGTCACGCGTGCCGGCTGCCCTTGTAACCCGGTTAGTCGGGTTACCATTACCCATCGAATTACACAATCCTTTTTTCGATCCGATCTTGTTAGATGCCTGCGCAGCTGCGCGAAAAACTTTCTCAACGAACCGCCGTTACGACAAGGCGGGCCAACGGCATCGTAACTGTAACCCGCCAGCCAGAAGACGAGCCCATGTCCGTAAGAAAGTCAAAAAATTAGGTGAAGGTCACATTCCTTGGAAGTTCCAACCCCGAATGACCAACTAACTTGCATGCATGTACCCCCTGAGGCGAGTGTCCGACCGGTGTTCGACACAAACATCCAAAGAAGCCGGCGCCTGGATCTGTTTGACACGCGCAAGGCTGGCATGTTTCAGGAAATGAAAGGCATATAAAGGCATTATTCATTCGATAAGGGCCCTTCTGCCTTTCAACGGATGACGATGACGGTCAGAATGAGGGCGAAGATGCGCGCCCTTTCAATGGATCCCATGTTACCTCACGCCTAATTGGCTTTCTATCCTTCGCAGCCGGAAAGATGACCAACCTAACTTGCGGATGCATGCGATGTAAAACAGAGCCCCAGGGCAGGTCAGTTTCACTTTGAGTGAAAACGAAATCGACAAATACGTCAAAGAACGAAATCAAACAGCATCGCGCCCTGAGGCGATTGGCCTATATTTGGATTTCGGCAAGGGTGTGAATCGCCTTAAGCGATTGGAGTCATTGAGCTAATCAATCCTCAAATTCAGAATTTACCCAATTAACACTCTTTAAACCGGAAAATGGTCAAATAAAACTTTCGTGTCAGGACCAAAGTTTGAATTTTTCAATTATAAAGTTCAAAAAACTTACGAATAGCCTGGCCGTAGACGGCAGGGACCAGTATGCATGCAAGAAGCAGCAGCGGGCCCATATTGATCCGGCTCATGGTAGCACGGGCTGCAAAGATGGGACGAAATGCGGAAGGCCGTTCACGGAACCCGAATCACAAATGGCAAGGCAAATAAAATATATCAGGCGAGTGTCTCCAAAGTACCGCACTAACTCCAAATTGGGGATAGAGACGGCAGGTGAGCTGGGCCGGGCGGTAAAATTGGTTGCGCGATCACGACGAAGACGGATAAGGCGGGGATAACCATCAGGGTTAATGAAAAAGGGGGGCCGTCGGCGGCAAGTGTGAGATCAACGAAAGTCACGAAGGCGCTGTCTCGAAAGTCCCGACGACGACAACGACCCAACGGGGCTGATGACCCGGTAGTACTAGGCGACGGGTGCGTGCATTCAAGGTTACGGTTTCGGTGCCAGTTGATGGCGATGCGATGGATATTATCAGGGGCAAGGGGTGCCTTACGGCATATTTCGGGGTGGAAAGGGTTTGGGGGAGATTGGAAAGATCGAAACATGGAATATATGAAGAATTTGTGGTATTTAGGGTCTCGAAGCGAAAATATGATTACGGTAAGTCGTGGGTGGTCCTAATAAAAAATTACTAAAAATTTGTTTTAAAGCTAAAGAGCGATAAGACATTAAAAATTAAGTTCAAAAAAGGCTTAAGAGAGACTTTGAATCGGATTCTTGACAATAGAAAGCATCAGACTCCAGATTCTATGGCAGTTTACCCTAGCCTTTCCAAAGTAAAACGATCCGCGTTTCAAAACCCCCCTTCCTGAAGAGCCTTCGGTGTCAGCCGCCTTCGCCACAGGCACAAATCCAATTGCGTCGCATGGATTGAAGAGCGCCACAGGCGGTCAAGAACCCCGCCTCCTTTCGGCGGTTCAGTCAAACACACACATCCACACCCACGTAGCACACCAGGTGCTTGTGGCCGTTTTTTAGCGTCGCCCTCTCCGTCGTCTTACGGATGCCCGCCAGTCAGCCAGCCACCAAAAATCGGGAGCATACACGCCCTGAAGGCACAGGTCCGGGGGCAAGCAACACTGACCTGAATTCCGTTGATAAGTGTCATCCGGAAGGAGCGCGTGCTTTTTTTGCGCGTCCGTCGCCTGAGGCGATGCTCTTGACTGTTCGGGGCGGCCGTCGGCACCGGCTACGACCGCCGAACCGATTGCAACCAAGGCGGAAGAGGGCAGCGACCGGAGCCGTTTGGGGGTACCGTTTTCTTTGACCATCAAATCAAGAAAGTGCGTTTTCGGGGTCAAGTCAAGAGGCACACCGAACAAACGCCGTGTTGCAAAACGGTAATTAGAAACAGGCACAGGGAGCTCAATCGGATGTAGATACACGCATTAGCGTGAGCGTGAACTTTGGGGTGATCAAAATAACGACTTGGAAGCGTGCATTGATCAGCTACGGCTTTCGGTATGAAAAACTTTGATAAAAAGTTGAACATTGAAAACCAGATTGCCCATTAACCCCGCATGGCTGCCTCATAGCGTGTCAACGGCATAAATATGAATTCGACAGATGCGTTTTCATAGTTTTTATACGGACGCAAACAAACCGCGATGATGCGCAAAATTGCCCTCAGGGCGAAGATGGTTCTCCCGTTTGCGTCAGATATCCTGACAATGAATCCAATAGGGGGTAATTCAAACGGATATCACGGATCAGCCGTGCTTGAGATGATTCAAGCGGAGCTATGACGCATTTCAAGATGCGATTTGACGTCACAGCTTGTAATTTCGTCAATTACATTGGAACGTTGAATTGAGCATTGATAAGAAATGCGTTAATTGGGTCAAAGACACCTTTTTTAGGGTTAATGGGTTTGTGTTTCTTGACGAAATCGATCAAACTGGTTAACTTTTCGACTAATATGGCCAAATACAGTACCGTAGGCCCTTCAAAGTTACAGTTCAATCAGAAATATCGCAACTCTTATCAATCACAGTTGACTAATGACACGATCACCGTCATAATGACATAGTAAACCCATCTCCAAGTACCCCCAGTGCCCCGAAAACAACGCCTGTAGGAATGCATGGAGATGCCCCTGTGATCGGGTGAACCGTTTTTTGACCCAATTTTTTTAGATTCGGTCAGTCGCGGGAGTCACTCGATCGGTCGTCTTTGCGCCATGTCGTCGAGGTGCTCCGGGGGAAGCGGTGCTTCCGAGACGCTTTTTTTGGGATCATCACTTCCCAGCACGTTTGCACGAGCCCATAAGACAGTGACCGCAACCGACACGCCGTTATCCGAGAATGGGAATTCCGAACGATCCAGAAGACAAGCAATGACATTTTAGTCAATCAAAAAAGTACTACAAGGGCAATGGACACACATCAATCGCAGGAACGGCAACCGTAAAACGAAAACCGCAAAGAATTACCCGTTTAATCAAACCATGCCAAAACGAACGACGAAGGCACGCATTCATCAAAAAGTGGCACCGTTGCGTGCCACCGAGGACGACGCCCGCGCGGCCAGACGTATCTCCGCAGTGATCTGAGATCGACCTTGACCTGTGCACACGGAGCTCCCATATCTCCGGCTCCCCATCATCCATCCAATTCCCAACAAGCTATCGCATCACATTTTCTCAGAAGTCGTCTAATGATACTTTTTATGTATTCGCAAAATCAACAATGGATCAATCCGTCAGATTGTGAGGGACCGTTAATCGGCACCGCGGTACCCTTCACCAAGCTCGAAGGGGGTTCACAGCTTGATTAACGATGTCACAACCTTGATGGACCATCTGTACTATGAAAAAACTTAAACTCAAAAAAGGCAACAACAAACAACAAAACTGTTAAAAAGATTAATACGAAAACAGTGAAATCAGACCATCGGCTGCACCAGTGATGAGCCAGGGTTGAGTGGCATGCCAAATGGTTGACAGAATCGTCAAGTCGTGGTTGCCCTTCTTGGAACCGCAGTAGGCTGATAGTCGTTTGACGGGGATGATCTCATTCTCGGCCACAATGTCTTGCGGGATGCGGATGTGGTAGATCATGGCGGTGGCATCATCGGAAACAGTCGCTAACAAGGGGTAACGTTGATGTTGAGCGACGCCACGGATAGCCGAATTGTGATGCTTGAGGGTCTTCCAGGGCTTCGTAGACAGGTCCAAATCGAGCCAAGAGAAGGCACGATCGAGGCCACCGACAAAGAGGTTATCACCATGGGTCTCGACGGACATGCATGACACCCAGCGAGTGCCGAGGGTGAGCTTCTTGACGAGGACGCACTTCAGCAGATCGTACACGCGAATGAACTCCTTGGATGCCACAAAGAAGAGACCCTTGGTCGGATGGAATTGGACGGCTTGGACGTGACCGCGCTTCTTCGTGAATGGTTGTTGCGTGTGGCCGGTCGAAATCTGGTGGATCTTGACATTGCTCGCGGCAAATTCAAGGCCGACGGTGGCAAAGTAGTCGCCCTTGCGATGCCAGGTGACTTGACGGACACTCTGAAACAATACACTTCAAAATCGGTCGGAAAGTTGATAAAACATACATCTCCAACATCAATCTCAACACGTCCAGCCTTCGTACGTCGCCATTTGGCTTCAGAATCTCCAGAAATCGGAATATTGATCAACAAATCCTTCGTTGCTGACACCTTCAGCTTATCACCAGCCTCAATGTTCAACAATGTGACGACAGTACTCTCGGAAGCGACAGCGACAAGAGTATAATCGGGGTTCGGATTAAAAGAAACACTCGTAATCGGCGAATTGAATTCAAAGACCTTGAGACAACGGCCAGTCGGAATGTACCACACGCGGACGGTTTGATCTTCGCCGCCGGAAACGAGGATTTCGCCATTCTTCGGTTCGACTGCGAGGGTTCGCACTTGACCTTTGTGGCCGCGGAAGTTCTGAAACTCATGTTTAATTGACTTCTAAAGACAGAAAAACAAAACTAACCAATCCAAGCACCAACGGGAACGGCATCAAATCTCTAGGGTTTGGCAAATCAGGCAACAAATCATCCGGATTGACGTTGAGTCGGTTTTTGTGCTGTCGTGGCGCCATGAACAGATCCAAGCATCGGTCATAGCGATCATTGAAGAAGCGCTCGTAGAAGGGCACCTTTCGGAGGGCATCGAACTTTTGTGGGATGAATTCAATGCGTCGCATGTCAGGTTCGGTTTCTTCCCACTTTTTGAGCTCCTTTTCATCGAAGAGGTACTCCTCTGGCGGGTTGTAGGATTCGTAATTGCCAGGAAGGGCAATCTTCGGCGCAGGCAGAGCCAACCGCAAGCGTTTGAGTTCGGACTTCGATTTGGGATCAAAATCTTCAGCGGCCCAGATGTCGTAAACCTTGGGCTTCGGCTCCTTTTCCTGGGTCTTTGTCCAGCCCATCTTGATGGCGTGGACCATTTTGGAGACCTTTCGGCGTTCATCGGCGGAGGGGACGAAGGAGCGCTTGTCTGGCGGACGGTGGTCGAGAGGATGGATCTCCTTTTCGGAAGAGAAGATGTCCATGAAGGGCTCATACGGGTTGTAGCCGATCTCGGGATAGGCGTTGGTGGCAAGAGCTCGGAGCTTGGCGACTTGCTCATCGGTGAGGGTTACATCGCCTCCGGTTTGACGGTCGAACACTTTTCGCCTGGAACAAACCAAACGTTAAAAGATGCAAATACGATGAAAAAAGCTTACCAGTAATCAGGATCTTCCATCTTCTCGAGGAAATTGTCCAACTCATCCTTCTTCTTCCCAGTTTTAGCGATCTTCTGCCCACTCAAATCGTAGCCAACGTGATCGTACTCGTCGTACCACTCGATCGGAACGTTTCCGATGGTATTTCGAAGGTCTTCCTCATCGCTGGAGTCGAAGCGATCATCCTCGCCGACGGCAGGTGGTCCGGCCGGGATAGGTGAGGCTTGCTTTCGCTTAACCATTGTTACCCTGTGAAAAATATATATAAAAACCTTCAAAAATTACAAAAAAGAACAGTAAATCAGGTACTTCAGTGCTTAAAAACACCATAAAATCGAATCCAAATCCTTCCCATTAATTAGTTTATGACAATTCATACAAAATCGACCGGTTAAGCATGTCGACACCGATAAATAAATAAGAAAAATGAATATTAAACATGCTTAGACAAAATTGGTGGATACAAACTGCACAAATGAAACGCTTATTCGTATTGGCAGTTGTATTCCGCCGATTCCCAGTTGCCGACGACGACTTGTGGCTTCTCGAGGACGACGCCTTCCTTCTCGACGGTGGCGATATCGTACTCGGCATCGGCGGTGCAATCACGGTAGATCTGGACTTCCATGCACTTGCGGATCAACTCCAGGGTTTCAGCACGGTTGAGCTCGTTGTTCTTTGTGCGGACATCGGTTTCGATCGCCTGGTTGAGGAGCATGGCACCCAAACCGGTCGCGACGTGCTTGGTCGGGTAGGCGACACCACGTTGGGTAACGACGCCGATGAAGGGCACCAGGTTGTCGTAGGTCGGTTCGGGTTGCATGCCTAGAAGGAATCAGTGTTGAAATATATATATAAAATGTGTGAAAGTGGACTTACCAATAACGATCAAGGTGTTCCAGAGTGGGTTCATCTTGGAACGACGGTAGTAGAGAAGCGTCGTCAAGTAGGCATGAAGACCCTTCGGTGTGAGCTTGGCACTCTGATCGTAGGTCTTGAGGGACTGCTCCTTGCGTTCAATGATGTTCTGAAGGAACTGGAAGTCGGCATGATCGCCGCCGAACCCGATGACGACGTTCTCGTTGACGCGATACTGACGGCCAATGTGCTTGTAGCGGGCGGTCTTGCCGTACGAGCAGACGCGATCGGTGGCCAGGGCGACGCCACCCTTGTAGACGATGGCAAACATGGATGTACCCGTGCATGTCGGGTTCCTGAAGGGGGTAAATTTTAACCAAAACAGGCTACAGATTAGGAAACAATGAAAGGATATATAAAATCAACTTGAAATCAAGCAAATGTCGCTAAATTGAAAAGAAAAACCTACATCGTGTGCTTGAGGGGGTTATCAAGGGAATCCATGATGTTGATCGAGATTGTTGGAAGTCTGAAATGCGGAAATGAAGTTGAGAATTCCGGAGGGCGAGATGAAAAGCGAGGAAAAACGAAAAGGATGACATTCGGCTGCGAACACAACAGCGGCCGTTCCGGACACAACGCCAATGCGTTTTCCGTGCAGAACAGAGTGCGTGCGCACTTTGCTTTCATAACTTCAGAATCTTCAATTGTTAAAATACGACTTCTACGATGTTCAACATAGTTATCACTTTCCAAAATCAATACAGGTTAGCTCTTCTTTCATTTCACAAGATAAATTATTCAAACTCAACAAGAATCACAATATATTTCAAGAATTTCAAGTCGTCGCTTCGACAACCTCCTTGACTTCACTCTGCGCGGCGAGGAAAGCTTCCCGTTTGACTTTCATGTGTTCGGCTTTGAAGTTGTGGGCTGGAAATGACACCAATCAATACATTATCAATCAAAGAATTGACAAAAACTCACTTTTACAGCCGTTGATCTCCTCAATGCACCGCAATCGACAGCACTTTTTACAGCTCGCATTCTGGCACGCCACCGCCGCCGGCATTCCACAGCGAACACATTGTGGATAGGCTTTCTTGGCATCTTTGACTCGGAGCAGATCGACACGTCGGCGCTCCTTCTTCCGGATTTGACGCTTGGATAGGCCGGTCTTTTCGACGAGACTCTCGATTTGGGCCCGCTTGTTTTGACGATACTCCGAATCGGCCTGCTTTGAATCATCCTGGATCGGTCGGACATACGGTTTCGCGAACCAATGAGGCGTGGCTTCGACGAAGGAGCGGAGATCCGGGAAATCGGCGTGAGATTGCAGCAATGGGAGGGCGTTGGCTTCATCTTCTGGGGTAGTGGCGGTTCGGGATTCGAGCTCATTGACTATGGCGTGGAAATCTGGGAGGCTGGTGATGATCGACATCTTGTTGCGGAGGTCGTCGTGGCGGAGGAGGCTGAATAAGCATGGTTTTCGATGACAATGTGTAAAAGTGAAGTTGAAAGCTTACGTGTGATGACAAATCCGGAAGATATGAGCCCTCACAGCGCTCATATTGGCCGCAAACCGTTTAGCGTAGGACAGATACTCCCTCGCGACCTGAACATTTGGCTTGAAAGTGTCTTCAAAGAGGTACGGATTGAACAGAATGCCCTCAGCCGACATGACAGCATCACAACCGGTCGCTTCGATGCAGCGTTCGACGTCGCCGGGGAGCTGAAACTCCATTTTTATATATAAAACCCCTCAAAAACACCAAACAAACCTGGATATTGCCATTGGCTATCACCGGAATGTCCAATTCCTTCTTCACCGCCGCAATGTGGGACCAATCAGCAATTCCAGTGTTGATGCCTTTCATCTCCCGCGTCCGTCCATGAATCGTAATCATCGAGGCCCCGGCAGCTTCGAGCTGTTTCGCGTACTCGATGGTATCTGCGACAGTGTCTTGGCATCGGATTTTGACGGAGATTGGCAATGTGGACTTTTTGTAGACGGCAGACACCATGGAAGTGATGAGTTCGCGCTTTTCCTAAAAGTTTATATATAAAAAACATCAAAAAAGATTAAAACTACCTGTAAATAAGCTCCATAATTGCCCCTTTTCGCGATCAGCTGCGGACAGCCGAGATTCAGATCGACCCCGTCGCAGAAGCCTTCGACGTATCGGCAAGCGATCAAAAATGTATGTGAATCGTTCCCGCAAAACTGAACGATGAACGGCTTCTCCCTTTCGCCTTTCCAGGTGGACAAACTCGTCTTCCGGTAGGTGTAATCGTTGACGAACAGATGGGCATGGATCATCGGCGAGAAAGCCAAATCAGCCCCATGGGCACGCAGGAATTCACGGAATGCGAGTTCACTGAAAGATTAACGTTTATCAATGGGATGGAAGCGTGTAAATAAGTGAAACGGGCGAAATAGAGTGGAAACGAACCTCTGATCAACCATCGGCGCGACGACCTTCTTGATGTTCCGCATTTGATCCCGCCAGTAGTCCTTCTTGGCCTTGAGCTGTTCCTCGCTGCATGTGAAGTTGGCATCTGGCTCGGGGACGCTTCTATCGACGCAGAGGAAGCTGATGGATGGTTCAGAATCGGCCATGGCGGATCGAATCAGCAAAAACAGTTGAAAGTTGCGATTTTTGCTCGAGGCGAAAAGGGTGTGCGATGCGTTGGCATTGTTGGCAAAGTGTGACAAGGGGGACATTTTGAATTGATTTTTTTAATTCGAAATTTTTACTTTTTGGCTGTTTTCATTACTTAAAGTCGACTTTGATTCGCCACTGACTTAACTGTTATACAGTATTAACTGATTTAATAACTGTTAATTTGATTTTTTTTCAAGTTTTTCTATCCAAATAGTGTCAACTTTTGCCTATTATTTAAATGGACAATTAATTTTATATACTGTAATTTTTCTAAATAATTGTGAAAACAACACCCGTCAAAAGGCAAATGATT
>KB455138.1:1766-14014 GCA_000341325.1 Panagrellus redivivus
CTCAAACACCGGCCGCCGGAATCGAACCTGGAGGGTGCGCGCCGAATTTTTGCGCCTTACTCCACTACATCATTGAAACAAGCAACTTCAGGATGGCCAAACGAATGATGAGTTCGCGTTGATTCCATCACGTACCGAGACCCACAAACTGCAATCGCTGCCAAAAATCTTCAAGACCAAAAAAACCTGGTTGTCAGAACAATTACCACCTGTAATCAAACTTCATATTCAACGTCCACCGCGCGCGAGGGAATATAATTTGAATATTTCTGCTTCCGTGAGTTTGTCGGTCAACTGTGAACCTCGTAACGCATTATTTTTTCAGGATTCTCAGAAAAAATCCTTTGTCAATCTTCACGTCGTTTTTGAAGATGAACAACGCAATAACATGCTTGAATTCTCTCAACCTGAGTATTTTGCCAACTTTTCGAAAGTATGTTTGCAACTCGTTTTTTTATTTTCAATCGGGTTTTTTGCAGTTGCTTGACATCGATGAAGAAATTGTCCCACAAACAACTCTAATTGCCGAAGTCAATGAACAAGCACCCCCGAAGCTTCAACGCGGTCGAGTCATGTATGAACTCGTTGACTCAGACTTCAGTGATTACTTTTTGCTTGATCATCGGACAGCTCAACTCACTATTCGCCGAAAGCTGGATGACCAAATCCCATCGACGTTTGCTTTGACAATCAAAGCTTTCCTTGAAAATGATCCATCCGTTGAAGCGAGCACTTTGTTATCCCTGACCGACATTTCGGACACACGATTGGCGTACTTTTCGAAATGCTTCTACGACGTAACCATTCCCGAAAATGCGTACGCGGATACCTTCGTTCTGAATTTGCAAACCCACGGCAGCGTATGTTTTAATTGCGTCATCATAAATTTAAGGGTCATCCGAGTGATTTATATCCGTTTCAGATTAAGGGTATTACGTTAATCAATGGCAGCGATCATTTTACGGTCGACCGAACCGGCGAAATTAACGTGCGAAGCCCTCTGGATCGCGAAGAATACGATCAGTATGTATTTTTGGCAAAGATAATTTCGGATGATCTTCCGTCGAATCCTGATTCACGAGTTTGCACTGTTGCGACGATCAAAGTTAAGGTCGAAGATGTGAACGATCATTCGCCTTGGTTCGAAAGGAAGTCATACGTGTTCTACACTGATGAACTACCGTATAACAACACTGAGATTGGAACATTACGAGCATTTGATGAGGATCGGGGCATCTATGGACAGCTTCATTTCCGAATTTTGGATGAAGATGGCAGTTTGCCGTTTACGCTGTATGAATCGAACAATGCTGTGACTTTGTATTTCTCGTCGAAAAAGGATCAATGGCCGGAGAAGATTTACTCTTTCGCTGTGGAAGCGTATGATTCTAGTGATAACCCAAGAACATCAAGGGTTACTGTTCAAGTCAATTTGCATCCTCGCCCTGAGGGTGTCACTGACGATGAATATGACATTGAAGAGTCTCTCGCTTCCCACGTTGCATCCATGGCTCGCCGACCTGTAGCCGCCGCATCTGCGAGTACTGAAGAACAAATTGACGGCCCCCTTGAAGAAGTCGAAAATGATGCCGTTCCTCGCGTCCAGCAGCTTTCTCCCACGATTGTAACCCCTGCGCGACCTTCTGTAACAACTCATAAACCGGCAGTCGTAAAAGGCGTGAAAAAGGCGCCGAAGTTTATTATTCGCCCGTTATCAAAGTTCAACGACGACCTCAAGGACAATGTGGACAAATTCGAGACTGAAAGCTACAAATTTATGTTGTATGGATCGCTTCAACAAAACCAATATGTCGGTACTATTAGAGTCAACCCAGGTGATGGTGATATTCGTTATGAACTCGAAGCTGGAATCCGTGGTTTCTTCAATATCGACCCCAAACAGGGACATCTCACTGTTGCTAAACGGCTTCTGGAAGACGAGTATGAAGAAGTTCGATTTTCGGCCCTGGCCAAACGCAATGGCAAAATCGTTGTAAGTGCTTTTCTTTTTCCCTTTCATTCAACCATTCAAACATCCGTAAAAACCTCGGAAGCACACCCCACCGACTAAGGCAATTTTCGTTTCCGTTTTTGGGCAAGGTTTCTGTCGGCGAACCCTCTGACCACTGTCCAATCCAACAATGAAGCCCTTGTTTCGCCTAGCAACCCCGCATAGATGCACAGACAGTGTAGTTGTATCGCATATTGTATCATAGAAAATTGAAATAGGCGCCATTCAGTCGCTTGTCCTGCCCTTTTAAACACCTCCGGGCAAAAACCCACAACCCGGCTACCCTGCGACCTCGCAACATAGTTTCGGTGCCCCTACCTTTCGGCGCCAATTTCCACAAGTTGTCCAACGGCACGCACATATTTCACTTTAAAGTGGGCCGTAAATGGCTTGCTGCTGGACATGCTATCATTTCTGCCCCTAAATACGGAGGCCATAAGCCTGCCCTAAATTGATGTTTGACGGGAGTTCCGTTAATCGCAGCGCTACGAACGGAAGCTGTATTAGCCAGCTAGGGCTTAAGCATGTAATCGTCATTAGCTGCATTAGATATACTTTTAAATTACAAGTTTGTGGATGAGGCTGCAGGGATTAATTTTTATATTTGTTTTGGTAAAAATAAAACTATAATTTTATGTAGATAAGTAATATAATTTCAGGCTAATACGCTTATTACGGTTATCTTGGATGATTCCCTATCAATTTATGAGCAAACTCCGAGATTTGAACAGTCTTTGTACCGGTTTGAAATTGTCGAAAATGCAGCTCAATCTGTACTCGGCACAGTTCAGGTACGAACTTAATTGACTATTGTTCTGTCAAGGATGTCTAATGACCATTGTGTAATCCTTTTAGGCTCACCACCGCGCAGTCGAACTCAACAACGACGACGTCATTTACGCTTTACAACCTAATGCCGACATTGATTCATTTAACGTCGATAGTCGCACTGGTGTTGTTTCAACCAGGGTGGCATTTGACAGGGAGCAAAAACATCTGTACACACTTGAGGTACGAAATTATAAAACTCAAGCAAAAAAGCAATCACAAGTTTTTAGGTTAGCGGTTGCCTAACATCAAACATGTCTTCCTGTGGAGTAACTACGCTTGCCGTTGTTGTTCTTGATGAAAACGATAATCCTCCCAAGTTTGAAGAAGATTCGTACAAGATTACAATTTCTAATGATATTGAATCTGGAACAGAAATCACAACAGTGAAAGCCGTCGACCCCGATTCCGGTAAGAACGGACAAGTGAGATATGAATTAAGCACGGAAAAGAAAAACTTCAAAATTGATGCCGATAGTGGAGAAATTCGATTTATCGGAGATGCAAAAACATTTGAAGCTGATCAGGATATTGATTTGAGAGTCAGAGCAGTTGATCACGGTGAACCGCCATTGGATTCCGAAGCTGTTATTGTTGTGACTGTGCAGAACCAGAATCCTAATCCTAATGCGCCGGAGTTCGTTAAAGTAAGCCATTTCTTTTTAATAGTTTTTATAGAAATTTATAATTATGTTTATTTTAGTTCCGTTACGAGCTCACCCTTCCCGAGAAAGTCCCCGCAGGCACATCTCTCCTCATTGTTGAAGCAACCGACGCCGACGAAGGTCCAGAAGGCCACATTCTCTACCGCTTTGGAGGTGACGATACCCGTCGTGGGCGCATTCAGCAACTGTTCGATATTGATCCCGAGACTGGTGAAATTCGCTCCCGCCAACCACTGACTCCCGAAACTGAAGGTCCTCTCATTCAATTCGTTGTTGAAGCCCATGATCAATCTGTCGTCTTCCCTCGCAAGGCTGAAACTGTCGTCATGCTCCGTTTTAAGGAACAACACCGTGCCAGAATCGAATTCGTGCCTTTGCCTAAGACAGTCTTCATCTCCAGCGAAAAGGCAGTCGGATCGGACATCATCGGTGTCAGTGCTAAAGCAACAAATGAAAATGACCAACACAGCATTCGCTACCGTGTCCGCCAACCAGAAGGCGTCGATCAATTTGTGATTGACGAGCTTGGCGGCTCCCTCAAAGTGAAAAACCGTTTGCAACAAGGTCGCTTCCCCATTACTATCATGTGCTACTTGGTTGGAACCCGGATTAATGCCACCCATCACATCAATGTCGTTGTCATGACAGATCGTGACAAATATCCAGTCTTTGAAAAGCTGGGCTACGAAATGGAAGTCCCCACATCTGCCGCTTTCCCTGTGAAACTTTCACCGCTGAATGCCACACTTTCAACTGGACACATTGAATACAGTATCTATCAACCGGAAAGACTGCCTAAAGGTATCAGCGTGGACAAAGTTACAGGTCAATTGACCATCTTTGAAGACTTTTTGAACAATGTCGACGGCAGTGGCAACGCTTTTGTCGTCATCCGTGCTCGCAACATTGACTTCCCTACATTCTACTCTGATGTTGGCGTCAATGTTGTCCTCACTGACGATTCTGAAAGTTTCGCTTTCCCCGAAAAGTTGTACCGACTAGTTATTGCCGAGAACAAGATTCAAGGAACAACTCTTGACCCTCCAATTGAAGTTATCGGTGGCAAAGAGTTAGAAGGTGTCCGTTATCACGTGGAGCCCGCTGACAGTTTGTTCGCCATTAACACCCATGGTGAGCTGTATACCAAGAAAAATGTCGATTTGGAAGAACTTCCAAACAGTACAGGTGGCATTGTTCAATTGACTGTCGTCGCTGAATATCAAGGCGAAAAAGCAACAACAAAAGTCCAAATTAAGATCGAAGACGATAATGAGTTCTCTCCCGTATTCCTGGAAGACCAATACGATGTTGAAATCCGGCATCAACCAGTTGGTGGCGAGATCCTTGGAAAGGTTAAGGCCATCGATGAGGACTTTACTGATCGGAATAACCTTCGATATTCTATCATTGAGCGTAAGTTTTTCTTTCTGTTTTCCGTTTATAGTGATGTATTTTCAGGAAGTGGTGCTGCTGCTGATCTTGTTGAAATCATGCAAAATGGTTCCATCGTGATGAAGCACGGAACATCATTCAGTAATGGTATTTCGGAAATGATCGTTCAAGCTAGCGATTTGGTTGGCCACAGTGTATGTTTCAACTTTTTATGTATTGTATTCAAATTACTAATTATGCCTATTTAGACCGAAGTCGTCGTATCCTTCTACGTCCGCATCGAAGACAACGAAACCATCACAACACACGCCCCAACCATGCAACACGTTAACGATAAATGGACCATTGGCAATTCCGTCGTCGGTTCCAAGTTTGTTGTCCACGGCCTTCCGAATGCCCGATGGCAGTTTGCCATTGCTGAAGGCAACGATGATGGTGTCTTCGAATTGCGCGAAATCAACGACACTATGGCCGAGGTTGAAATTATCCAACAGCCGTCTCTTAGCAGCCCATCAAGAAATCTGGAAGTCGAAATGATGAACATTGAGAACCCAGACGAGACGGTCATTGACACAATTGCAGTTGATCTAACGACGCCCTTGGAGATGCGTAAACCGCATTTCGTTGAATCACCTGCTGATGATCTTATCGAATTACCAGCCGATTTCAATCCGAACAGCGTCGTTTTTACTGTTCGCGCGGCTCAAGAAGAAGGAAGCGATCCAATTAGCTATGACATCATTGACAATCCGCAAAACTTGTTTGAGATTGATAGCAAGACTGGGGTCGTTACCTTTGCCAATAATGGTATCGCGAAGTTGCCTGGAGAGTATCGGATGGTCATTCGGGCGCTCGCTACAAAGTTAGTTTTTTTAAAGCTAAACTAAAAACGATCGTAATCTTTGTTTTTTAGCGCTAAAACCAAGATGCAGTTCGAAACCAACAAGGAATTCACCGTCAAGATTCTCACCATCGAAGAAACAACATCTCTTGCCACTTCTGCAGTGACACATGTGCCTTCACCAACAGAACCATCTACGCCGCATGTCGCCACACCAACTGAGAAACCTACACCTTCGTCTAAAGCATCAATGCGTCCGACAACACCAACCATCACTGAAGTTCCGACGACATCGCAGGAAACACTTTCATCTACAATTGCTGAAATTGAAGCGGAACCACTTGAATTTGACCAACGTCATTATGCTTTTGCTATTGATAACGCCCAGCCTGGATCCAAAATTGGTGAAATTTACATCCGTGGTAATTCTGCTGCACCGTTGCTTGTTGAAATTACACCACGCACCATGGAGGCTTTCTTCCACGTTGATGCTGATACCGGCGAAGTCTCGTTGAATGAAATTCCAGAAGCATCCGCCGAGTTGCAAGAATTTTCGTTCAATGTAACTTTTGTCGATTCTGCTGATCCAGAACGCCGAGCAACGACAGAAGTCAGCGTTGCGCTCAATCCGTTCAATGTTGATAGCCATGAAATGGACGTAACACCCACGGCTGAAGTCACTGGTGAAAATCAGTTTGGTGAGAGTACCGAAGCATCTACTGAAACAACTGAGAGATTAGAGGAAGTAACTCCGACAAGATTGGCACCTTCGACGACAACTGGAGACAGCGATGAGACTGTCAAGCCACATCTTACCGATGACGATGTCCGATTCAGTGTGACCAAGTTCACCGCAGTTCTTCCAGAAGGTCGGTATGGCAAGGGTGGATCGATGGTTGCCTTGAAACCTCATGCACTTAACCATAAAATGCCGAAGGGCGTAAAGTACCACATTGACACTGCTACAATGATCGATGGCGCTTTTCCGTTCACGATTCGGGAAGATACTGGTGAGCTGATTGTGTTCAGCGAACTTGATCGAGAAGACGTCAAGAGCTATGAATTCGTCGTCACCGCTACCTATCTTGATGGCGATGAAGAATACAGTGATTCTGCTCTCGTCGAAGTCCGCGTTCTCGACGTCAATGACAATGCCCCGAAGTTTGTCCATCCCCATCACGTTGTCAGTATTCCTGATAACGCTCCGGTCGGCATTGTGGTTACCCAAATTGAAGCCACCGACCCCGATGAGGCTGAATATGGTCAAGTTCACTTCAGTTTGGATGGCAACGACAAAGACTACTTTGCCATTGACGAAAGTGGCACTGTCACTTTGCAGACGGAAATTCCATCCGATGTCGAGCGCCTTCAGGTTTCTGTTATCGCTACAGATGGTGGCCGTCCAGCATTGCGCAACACACTTGATCTTACCGTTGAAGTATTCTCATCTGCACTGAGCCAGCCTCTGTTCAGGGAATCTGAAATTCCAGCCCAAATGCCAGGCAATTCTGAACAAGGCGATTATGTTGCTCAAGCTGTTGCCGGTACTGGAAACTACAAATATGCTTTTGAAAGTAAGTTCTGATATTATACCATGAGAGACGTATGACTATAATTGTTTTAGATTCCTTCTCCGATCTGTTTGTCGTCGACAACACCGGCATGATCACCCTCGGACGCAGCCCACTCAAGGAAGAACGCAACAAATACTACTCACTTCTGCTCACAGCCACTGATGACAACGGTGAAGCCGCTTCAACGGTGGTCAACGTTTTCTTGGCTAATCCCCCAGCTGTTGAAACGACCACTGGTGTACCAGTTACAACCACCACAACACCTCAAACACCAAGTTCCGCAGAAGTCGATTGCACTTTTTCCAACAAAGTATACAATGCTGAAATCAAGGAAAATACTGAAGGTCGTCACTTGCTCGCTAAAGTTGGCACCGTTTGTGAAAATCTTCCCCAAGATTCTCACGTCGTCTACTTCATCCACCAAGGATCGGATGACTTCGAACTTAATGAGGTCACTGGTGAGCTCTTCGTCGTGAGACCGCTTGATCGTGAGAATCGCACACTGAACTTCATTGTTGTCAATGTTACTATCGTGACTCCTGACAGTCCCGATGGAGGTGTTCGACGGTTGCGGCAATCTGCACCAATTGTTGAATGTAAGTTTTACAAAATTCAAAAGTTTCAAACGTCAGTGTTGTGTTTAGATGCCCGCAGCAAACTAGCTTCCAACCAAGCCCTCGTTGTCGTCCGTGTCATCGATGAAAACGACAACGCTCCTAAATTCACCCGACTCAACGGACGCGGTGAATACGTCTTCGTTATTGACGCTCAATCGTCTCTCAAGCCTATCGGTCGTGTTGAAGCAACCGACGCCGATGAAAAGAATACGTTGAAGTACTCATTCACGCAGCCTTCAGAATACTTCTCCATCAACCCCGATACTGGTGTCGTGAATTTGACTAATGTGCTGCCGCAGGATGATGCCACCGTTCACGATCTTGAAGTCCAGGCAACCGATGGTACACATGTAACGTCGACACGTTTCAAGGTCTTCCCCCTGGTTTCTGGCTACAACACTGTTATTTTGACCGCCAACAATCCCGTCGAGGACATCGATGATCTTGCTGTCAGCCGCGATTTGACTCAAGCAATGGAAATGGATACACGTGTGCTTAACAAATATGTTTACATTGATGATGAACGAAAGATCCACCCCGAGAAGTCGCATGTCCATGTTTATGCCTTGAAAAAGGAAACGCATGAACCTCTGGCAGCCGAAGAACTGCAAAGCGCCATTGTTGCGGTGATGCCTCAATTACAGAACAGCCAAGCTTTGAATATCGCAGGTGTTAGTTTGCCAACGGTGTCCCATCAGCTCACATTGACCAATTCTGAAATTATTCTTATTGCTGTTTGCATTATTTTGGCATTGGCATCGTGTGTTGTTTGTTTCTTGCTGTTGCGTTGTTGCAAAAGGTATGTCCGATGACAACTAGACAAATTCAAAGTTACCATCTTTTCAGAAGATCCGAAATCGCAAAAGCCGACGGTGATTACATGGTTGATGTTGAATCAACCGGTCCCCGTCCATACAATGTTGAACTCATCTCTCGCAAAACTGCTCAAAATGTACTTGCCGGTCGTGAACTGCCAAATCCCTTCGAAGAGAACAAACTATCGTAAGTTTAAACAAACTAACTGCTTTCTTAACTTAACATTATTATTATTTAATCTTCTCAGCTATTCTTGCGCTTCTTTGCTAACCTCTTCCGGAATGCTTTATACTGATGCTCAACTTGATCGCAGCCTGCCCTCAGTTTGTTCGCTTAGGTTGTTTCATTTTTTCCATTTAGTTTTTACATTTTAATTTCAAAATGTCTCATTTAACCTGTCCATCATTTCAGTCCAGCTCTGAACACTGATCATCCCGTTCCGCCAGCTCTGCCAACCTCTGCCCCACCCAGCTCAAACGGGATTCACGAATCACCCTAATAAATCCGTGAAAACATGTATTTTTACTTTTCCCTAAAGTGCCTGTAGCCATTTGTGCTACAACCCTAATAATATTTAAACTTTGCCATTATAGTATTTCATTCATCACTCGGTGTAATAATTCCATCGTATTCAAAGGTGACTTTTTACGTTGCAAAGTTTCGTTAGCATCCAAAAAGATATATTTTCGGGTTTTTAAAAAAACGCTAACAGTCGTAATGTATTGTAGACGACGTGACGTGCGTAAAAATCTGTTTTTGAATACATTGGAACCGCAAAAAAGTGATTATATCAGATTTGTATAGAAAGAGTGTGTGAAAATATTGGTGCTCCTTTAATAAATTGTATATAATGTTTGAGAAAATGCACAAAGTCATGACTGTTCAACGGAAAGTGTGGAAGATTACTCATCATCCAAAGTCTTCGATTAGCGGCACACTGTTGGAAAAATGTACAAAGTGTTCTCATTATTGTTGCTTTCGCGAAAGTTTTGGAATGGTTGATCAGAAAAAAGAAAAAGAAGAAACACAATGGTCTCAAATTTATAGTGTTGCAGCTTTGTTTTTGTTGTTGTCCCTACAGTATTCGATTTATTCTGTTTCTACTTGGCCTTTTTTACAAGAGGTTTGCGATTTTACATAATTTGTAAAGTTAAAGTTGTTTTAGCTCGATCCTGATGTTACCGAAAACTTTCTCGGGATTATATTTTTACTAAATAATCTTGGAATAGTTCTCGGCTCCCCATTGTTAGCCTTTATCAGCCACAAAATAGGCAAAATATCACCCCTCGTCATACTTGGGTTCTCACTTACCTTTCTCGGAAATGTTTTGTACTTCATTACGCCGATTTTTTTATATCACCGGAAATTCTATATCGCGTTCGCAAGGCTCCTTATGGGCTGTGGTCTTTGTGAGTCACGCTTTTTGTAGCTTTCACACCTCTGCATTACCGTTATCCTTATTGTTTTTCAGCTACCATTGGTTTATTGTTTTCATTTGTATCAACAATATCCTCTACAAAAAGTAGATCGCGTGCCATTTCTTGTTGCCTGAGTGGCCTGGCACTTGGAATGATCATTTCACCCGTGTTGCAGATGACGTTTATACCATTAGACAAAACGGGTATTACCTTTTTTAGTGAACTTCGGATAAACGTTTACACCGCCCCAGCCATGGCAGCTGCTTTTTCAAACTGCACTTCGATCATAATTGTGTTATTTTTATTGAGGGAAAAGTGCACTCAAAAACATACATCAGATGGGGTATGTAAAAAAGTTGAAACGTAAACAGTTTCAATCTGTTTTTTGTAGGCTGCTCCAACTGCGCAATGCATCCTTCCGGCTTATGATCGCCTCGCCTTGGCCTTGTGCTTTCTGTCCAAAGCAGCGCTTAATTTTATCATGGCAAACTTTGAACTGCAAGTTTTTTCTGATAACGATCACAGTTTACACAAAACATAAATAACACAAGATAATTTATCTATTTTAGGATAGGTACCCCCTTTGCGATGGTAATGTTTGCGTTGGACAGACCTACAGTAATCAAATACATGTCCTTTGCAATGGCAGCAAACTGTAGTATTTCATTCGTGATTTATGTACTTTCGGCAAAGTTCAACATTGAAAGAAAACTAAGTGCACGTACGTTCGCGGTAGTGGCGTTTGCGTGTTTCGGTGGTTTGTACTTGGTTACTTTTTCCTGGCCGTTTTTACCAGGAAAATTGGTAACCTACAATTCCACGTTTTGTAAGTACAATATTGATGTACTGTTTTTGAGCGACTTGAGGACATGTACTGTTTTCTAGTTGATGAATCGGAACGAGTTGGATGTAACACTGATCATATGAGTTGGTGTGGTCCAACAAAACCAGTGAACATGTACTTGTTTTTTATAACGTACATTATTGTTGTGGGCTCATGCTACACCCTTCTTGATATTACTGTAAACACCCTTTTTACAAAGATCATCGGTCCACGTCGACAAACCATCGAACATGGATACTTCCAGATGGCTGGAGGTAGTTCAAAGTTAATTGCACCCATTTGCATCAGGTTCGATCACATCAAAAGTCGTATGACTTGAGACTCATTCTGACTTTTTATAGTTCACTGTACACAACGTTTGGTCCACGTGGTACATGGACTCTCGAAATATTCATCATCGGAATTGTGGTGTCACTGTGGATAATAATGTGGAAACGGATGATCCCATTCGAAGAGCGGATAAAATGCAAATGTGGTTGTTGCGATAAAGTGCAGACAAGAGAAACATGTAAGAAAAAGAAATGTTGTGCGCAACCATTAGCAGAATTCGAATTAAAGCAACTAATACCAAAAGAAACAGACTTGTAATTAATAAATATGGAACACACTAATAATTTTTTGGCACTTTTATTAATGAATGTGAAAATGCTGAATGATAGAAGACAGTTTCTTGTGGCTCACAGTTTCCAATTTTGATTCGGGTCTTATGGGGTTGTAGTAAACTGGCACTCTTCTATCGATCAACTTTCCGAAGCCGACTTTCACAGGCATTTTCGGTGGTCCAGCTACTGCGACGACAGGTTTTGGTGACGGTGTAGTCAATTTTTTAACAAAATCGTGTTGACGAGTGTCAAAATTTTTTGCCATCATCGCCATGTACAAGTCTTCGAGGGATGCGCCGAGAGCGGAACTTATTTGCATGCCTAGAAAGAAAATAAAATTAACTTACCATATTTGAAAAATGATAAAATTAAATTATACTCACCAATAAGGCATGCCGAAATGACAATTACAAATTTCATGGCTCAAATGTCGTTGTCAAATCAAATAATGTTCCTGTCCAAGTAGAACGGATTCTTTTATGCCTTCCGATGAAGGAATGGGTTTGCTACACCTTACTCATGATCGCATCAGTTTGATTTGTGCGAAATTGCCCAAACAAAGGTGGAGCAAAACGTACCTTACAAGGGACCGGCACGAGCTCCCGGACGCAAATCCGATCGAGACCTATGGCATTCGAAA
>KB455138.1:14686-35141 GCA_000341325.1 Panagrellus redivivus
TAATACACCTTGTGCATAGGATGACGGTAGCCATCAACGATTATTTACGATCGGAAGTGCCGGCGGTATACTGTCTTCACACGCGAAGAATTTGCGACCTTTTGCTAGAGCCGGCTGGAATTGATCAAACCTTTCTCTCACATGCTCGTTTTTTACAATGCGTTGAAAATGGATCGTCAATCTATTTTCAGTTTGGAGCGAGGAGTGTTTTTTGGTGCAATTCTTGCATGAAAGAACGGGCAGGTCAGCTTTTCATGGGGGAAAAAAGTGAAGAGTCAAAAGACAGATTTTAAAAATTGCATAATTTAAATATTTTTCGGTTTAAAAAACACCTTTTCAACACCAAGTAACTCTCACTGGGTTGCTAACACCATGGCTTGCAGTCGGCTGTCAATGTTTTCGCCCCTCTGGTCTACTGACTCAAGCGAGCAACGCGTCCATGCCACTTTGCTTCTGGAGGCCCTTTAAAAGTATTCAATAATGTTTTTAAATGTTCGCGTCTTTCCCATGTTTTCTTCATTACGTTTTTCGCGCATTCCAATCCCCCTTCGGTCGTCTCCCAATCGCACTTCCGTGCTACCTTTGCCGCGGCGGTGTTCCGACCCGTCCGCTAATCAATACCCGTCCGACGCTGGTCGTCTCGGTCGTCGCGACCCCCATAGTACTGGTTAGTGGCTGTTGGCCGGCGTCCATCCGCGAGGGGCAAACTCGGTTCAAGCCTAGGGGAGAATGAAGCTTTAGAGTCTCATCCCAGTGGGCCCCAAATGCTTTTTTTCTTGCCTCCTTTCAACGCCTCAGGGCTTGGCTGGCTTAAGTGAGGGGCACACGACTGCTGATTGTGTAGTAGAAACATTGGCAAGTCTCAATTTATCCAATCCTCTTCGCAGGCAATAACGTACTTATCGGCCGGTCGCCAACACCTTGTTTCGCGGCTACTCTCGGCGATTACAATCTATGTCCGGGCTGTGAGGATATAAACCGTCTACGAATACTATACGCGTCACCAAATACTACCTCATGGGACAATACCAGTCCACGCAGTCCTATACTGCACATCGATCACATTTCGGTGAATAACTTTATTACAAATTTGCTTATCTGTCTCGCTTTTGTTGTGGTATCACCAATCGGTTTCCTATCCCCTTCGGCACTGTCAACGTACTGTTGTTTTATCAAAATATATATCCCCTTCGCACTTGGCTGCTGACAAAGTCAACATGCGTCATCAGGATGCTCACTTTTCGTCTACAAGCAATTCTTCGTTCTATTATTTTGCTTTTCTCGGCCGTTGTGTTTGTATATCGTGAACATTTTTTGTTCTTCAGTTTGCACTTCCCTTGAAATAAGGTTTAATTTGTGCCTAAAGTTTGTAATTCTAGCTCAACCCGGTCACGGCTTTCGAACAATGGTCGTAGATTCGGCACCGGTAGCCGAGACCGCTCAAACTAATGGGCATATCGCGCACACAAATGGTGGTTTAACCGTAGCCGACTACCTTAAACGAGAGCAAGATCCTGATGTGTAAGATATGGCACAAAATGACCACAATGAAAATATATATTTCAGCGCTTCATTTAAACTTGCCGATACAGAGTTAAAAAAGAACCCTGAGGATGTCTTTCAAATTGTTAGCAAGCTTGGCGAAGGGTGAGATGACACTTTCTTTGAAAAAAACTCAACAGTTAATTAATTGCAGCTCGTATGGGTCAGTCCACAAAGCGATTCACCAAAAAACAAAGCAAGTGCTAGCCATCAAAAAAGTGCCACTCGACACAGATTTGCAAGAAATTATTAAAGAAATTACGATAATGCAACAATGTGACAGCAGTTTTGTCGTAAAATATTACGGATCTTATTTTGAAAATTCCGACCTTTGGGTGAGCTCATTTTTTATCCCCCTGGCCACCAAACAGGTGTCATTGTGACAGGTTCTTTGCAGATAGTGATGGAATATTGTGGAGCTGGTTCCGTTTCCGACATTATGAGGTTACGGCGGCAAACTTTGAACGAGTTAGAAATGGGTCCCATCATCCGGGATACACTGATGGGTTTGGACTATCTGCATTCCCTCAAAAAGATCCATCGTGATATAAAGGCTGGTAATATTCTGCTCAATGTGCAGGGACACGCAAAGTTGGCCGACTTTGGTGTTGCGGGTCAGCTGACGGATACGATCGTCAAGCGTAATACGGTTATCGGGACTCCGTTTTGGATTTCGCCTGAGGTCATTCAGGAAATTGGGTATGACACTAAAGCCGACATCTGGTCGTTGGGTATTACGGCCATCGAGATGGCAGAAGGACGACCTCCACATGCTGACATGCACCCTATGAGAGCGATTTTCATCATTCCTACGGAAGCGCCTCCGGCGTTAAAGCAGCCAGACAAGTGGTCAAATGAGCTTAATGATTTTGTGGCACATTGCTTGGTTAAAAAACCAGAAGAAAGAACAGCAGCGGCAGAATTGCTTAAGGTTCGATAATAGTGCATTCCCACAAGATATACTAATGTACTTAAATTCTTTTAAGCACGACTTTATCAGACATGCTGAAGGTCCTGACGTGGTCAAGCGCATGATTGAACATGCTCAACAAGTGGCACAGGAATATGCTGACAGTGAAAGCGTAATGATCTATAGACGCATTTATCAAAACGATTAATGCAAAGTGCCCTTTTCAGAACATGGTTAACAGCGAAACGGAAGAATCGTCGACACTCATAAGACGCGACACGGCCGGCCGCACGATGGTTGGCACGATGTCGGACATTGACGAAGGCACAATGGTGCAGCATAAGACATCAACCACCGGTCTGCCGTCTAAATTCCACACTGCGATGAATAACTTGTCCCTCGGAAGTGCCCTTCCTCAACACAATGCCGCAAACCAGGTTGCACCGCAGTACAAATCTGCGTCTCCTGGCAGCTTTCTCCCTCCACCGGCATATGAAGAACACTTACAACAAGGCAAACATGCATTTAACCAAAACGCCGAAAATTTTGGCAAACAAGCACCCTTTGGCACCGCTGATGGACCCATTGGTGCCGGCGACTCGACAATGTCCTCGACGACGTCTGGACCAGACGACTCAACCTGGGCTTATGGCACTTTTGGAACGCCACTTGGACGGCTTATTGAATTTCCCAACGACTATAACTACGTATGTGTTTTTTAAAGTGCATTTTCCTTGCCTTTGATGTCTAACTGGAATGCCCTTTTTAGTATCGGTCCTTAACGACGAACGAGCTCATAGCCGCCAAGGAGCAGCTGGAAACTGCCATGGATGAGGAGATTAAAGCCCTACAAGCACGCTACCATCTCAAACGGAAAGCCATTCTGGATGCCATTGAATGGAAAAAATCAGGCATTCCTCCTAATCCAGCGTCATGATGACCTTTTGTACATTTCTTAATTACCACGCATCGGGTCTACCGTTGGCTAGCTATTTAACTTTTTTAACTGCAGTTGTGAAAGTAATTTAAATTGTTATATTGAAATAAAATGACGAAAAAGTGATCAACGAAAGGGTCAAATTGCACTTCTACCGTACAATACAGTCCATTAGTATAAGACAGACACGCATTGTGATAAAACGCACTTTGTCAAGGTTGACCTTTTTATGTCCTTTTTCTATTCATGACAAATCATAAGACGTTAAATGATCCCATGCAGGTGTGCATATGCAAATATAGACACATTCAACGGAAAAAAGTTGCAAACAAGTGAGGAATGACGTATCCTGAGTACACACTAAGGACAACAAAAGTGCAGCACACTTTTCCCCGCCGTCGTCTTCATCGCTTTTTCTGCGTCTCGCGCTTCTTAGTACCAGCCCATCTGAAAAAACACGACTTCGCTGCTTCCTGACTGAAGAAACTGCCCCAGATTAACAACATTTCGTGCACTTTAAAGCAGCGTTTAGAAGTATACTGACCTCTTATGCATCTGATTTTAAGCCGAATTTCAACAAACTGCGGGGTATTGAAGGTATTCAAAAAGGGTATCATTTATGGTCAGAACTTTATTAATTATTCACCAATTTAAAAAAAAATCTACAATTCGATATCAATTATGGAGCATCTCAATTACAGACGCACTTTTGTTAAAGTATACAAAAAGTGCATCTGACCACTGACCCCTTCGCTTCGCCTTCGCACTTTTTGTCGCTGATACTCGTATTCCGATGCGTATGTAAAAACCGCTGATGTTTTCACAGTGAAACGACCCTGACGGAATGAATGCTCGTAAGGCAAAAAAAACTGCACTTTTACCCCCTGCCTCTCTGGTTCCGTCCGCGGACGTCCCTTCTTTCTGAAATCAGCCATCTTGTCAAACAGTTGCTCATGCACTATTGCCTCTCAATTTTATCCAGGGGTAGAGTATCCGCACTAAAAGGGCAAAAACGTGGCTGGTTTGCACTATTGAATTTCCTTTTGCGTTTCCACGTGCGAGCTTGATCAACTGACCTCCAATCAAACGGACCGAATTAACGGGGATTAAACTTTATTTAAAGTAGTAACATAATAGATCGAACGAAATTCAAATTCAACAACAATCATGAAGATGAAAAACGTTTAAAAGAAATAGGAAAGTTTGCAACAATGTTAAGAATCATGCACCAAGAGGGAATGTTGGGATTAAGGCTTCATAATGTGTGATAATGATGGCATCGAATAAAAATAGTGACACGGGAATCAAAGGGTAAAAATAGGTTACACTTATCAGTGAAAGGGAATTGCGCAGCGGAAGATCATTAGTTATTTGTGTGAGAGTTTTTTGTGGATTGTACCAGTGCAATCGATCATTGGGCAGTGAAAATAGAGAGGAGTGTAGGAAGGTTGAAAAAAAAAGACCTGCACGCTCGAAGTCGACGTCAAAATAAGTTAACTACTAATCGCGTGCGAATACGGTGTAAATCTAGAGGGGAAGCTCAACTTCTTCCTGTTGCTGTTGGGGTTGTTGGGCCATGACTTTGCTAAAGTGATAATGCAGCATCTCATCCGTGACTGGGAGGTCGTCGTCGCGGCCGGTTGGAATGTTTTCCAGCCGCAATCGGGGGAGGATGTAGCGGAAGTAGAGCGTCATTTGCTGGTAGGCCGCATCAGGATTTTGGAAGCCGAATCCCCGGAGGGTCTGTTTGCAGCGTTCGATTTCTTCTGCCTGGGCCTGAAAAGGAAAAAGAGACATAAAAAAGAAAGCAAAAGTAGTTTTAAACGACTTACTTGAGTCAGAACAATGTCTTCAGTCGGGCGCCGAACTCGTTGGATGCGCGCCACGTTGGTAGCCACCTCGGGCTTAGGATTACGGTAATTCCGGCGACGGCGCTTGACAACGCCCGCAGGTCCGGATTTGTGTTCATTGGTGTTTCGCGGGACAGCGATAGGTCCAGCGTACGGGGTTACAGTTGAAACAGCAGAAAATGACTTTGGAATATACGCCATCGGTAGTGGAGTCGGTGCCACAGAAGAAGAAGAAGCTGATGACGATGCGGTGTCGTCGTCGTCGACAGAAAAGAGCAGCTGACTGAGCAGCGACCGCTGGTTAACTAAAACACAGAACCTCCCTTAGTCAGTGCCTAGCGGGGCGGTATGCCTCAAAGGCATGAATAAAATAATTGTCCTTACCGTTCGACATATTCAATTCAAACCGCTTCACAGCCGAATACAAAACGCTACTGACCCCGGCAGTCAGCTATGGAAGACTACAGAGCAGCTCGTGTAACCTGCACTTATCGATTTTCGCCCAAAGTGCAAGTTCTGACGGACAGCCGTAAGTCGTTGTCCAGTCAGTCGGGTGGAGAAAAGGGGGAGACCGAAAGCCGAGGGCTGTCTTTTTCACCGATATATGCTTGAAGGGGGGTGTGGCATCAGGATAGAAGCCAGCTGGATGCACTTGTAGCTCTTTTTTTTTCTCTCCTCCCAGAAATGCACTTGTACGCCGATTCTCCGACAACCGAACGGACATCTCTGAAAAGTGAATGCTGCACTGACTTTCCCATGGAGCACGCGGTGAATACGGTCGTTAAAATCAACAGAAAGGTGCGGGAATCAAAATGGCATTTGCTTCATACACCTGCGAAACAAAGATCAGCCAGTCTGAAAAAAGGAAATGCCTACCTTGTTCACATCACATCAGCATAAAGTTAATGAAAGGTCGATAGGAAAAATGCATTCGTGATTCATCAAAAATCAAAAGTGGTTTTTGAATTAAGAAACATGATCAAATGATCTGCGCTTTGTATCATCAGCAAAGTAGGTAAAAAGAATAAGACAATTAACTTTATAAATAAAATTCACGCTGGAGACATTGAGTAAACATAATTATTATAAGGCGTTTCTATGACTTATAAGTTTGAAAATAACAAACTTTTATTTGAGAGGCGTATTTGTTAACCACAAAAACCATTGTAGGCTTTTCTGAAAAATCGAATCGGTATTGGTACTGTACTATCAAAAACGATAGGAAGTATACATGGAATTATTTTTACTGGTATACGTCTATCTGTGGCAGTTGAAACGTTTTTCGGTTCTTTCGAATACGCCTGCAAACTCAAATGAGACGGTCGATGGCGGGCGGATACATCGTCAGCGTAAAAGACTCAGAACATTGGTCTATCCAAGGTGCTGTTGACATTTCATAAAAATCATGATTTTTGAGTTTGAACCTTCCTGGAAGTCGGCATGGATGGGAGTGTACTTTAGTGGTGCCGCTGTTCTGAAGAAGAGCGGGTTCCCAGTAAATGCGAGTTCACTTCTCGACGTTAACGGATGGTCGGCCTCTATTGTAAGTTATATTTTATGTTATGAAAATGTGGGTGACAATCTGATCTTGTAAAGCTCGTTTCTGCTGCTTTGGCTTTACGTTGAACTGGAGGCACGAATAACAATAAATTTAAAGTTAGTTTTAAATTTGGCACTGTTCTCAACAGAGATCTTTGCGACTGCCAGAACCAAAAACGACCAAAAATGGCAATTTTAAGGTTGTAACTTCCAAACTATTGATCTAATCTGAATTTCATACAGATTTTCGAACTCCTCGTGTTCTGGCGTTTCTAAAACACTTATTCAAAGTGATCAGACAGTGAACTCAAACTGTTTGCATTTGAAAGGTTCCATGGTTCTGCCCAATTTCAATCAAAGTCTAGTTTTTAGGTCAATCAAAAATATGAAAACTTATAACTTCTTTTTGGATGTCCTTTTTCTTCAACATACCACCGAAAGGGCGAAGATAATTCGTCAAGAATCGGTTTCTGATGTCGTCGACACGTTCTAGAAGGTATTTTGTAAACTGTGAAACTGACAAATTGTAATAAAGATTGTTTGAATAGTAGTTTGAAACCGAGCACTCTCGAAAGAGCACTCGAGAGCGGCACTTTGCCGAAATCGCGAAGGAGTTGAAAGGGATCAGTGTGAAAGCCATCTAATCAACGGCGGTCCCCGGCGCGCCGGTTAACGTGAAAGTGGAGGACTTTCGCGGCGGAAGCCAGGATGAGATCGATCTGTGGTTGGTGCAGGTCAAAGTGTCCTTTCGCGGCGGAAGCCAGGATAGGATCGATCTGTGGTTGGTGCAGGTCAAAGTGTCCTTTCGCGGCGGAAGCCAAGATGGGATCGATCTGTGGATTGTACAGGTCAAAGTGTCCTTTCGCGGTTGAAGCCAGGATGGGATCGATCTGTGGTTCGTGCAGGTCGAAGTGTCCTTTCGCGGCGGAAGCCAGGATGGGATCGATCTGTGGTTCTTCGTAATCGGAAAATCGCAAGATAAGGCTTCAGCGGATGATTGATGGTGCGGCATGCGTTCAAAACGTACGCACGCTCTTTGCAATCACAAACAAATCCCTCGTGTTGTAGGGCCGTGTTTCCCTCTCTGGCATTTGGTACTGATCCAGAGTTGTCCATTGACACGTTTCGTTCTGTTTGGGATGACTTGATCGAGAGCGATGCATCTCGCGGCATGGACTCTGCTATACGCACCTTTGTCCGGCCGGGTTGTTTTGCTTCTGATTCAACGGACGATTGGTGGCACGACTTTAACTAAAAACGTACGCACGCTCTTCGAAATTGTAAAGAAATCCCTCATTTTGTACGGCATGCTTACTCTCTTCGTAGTACCGTGTAGAGCCAATCACGTCCATTGAAGCCATCGTTCCGCTTTGGATGACTTTGCAACGGCGAACCCATGCCTTTTCAATGGACGACAAGTGGTACGACTTGAGCAAAAAGAGTACGCACGCTTTTTCGAATCATACACAAATCCCTCGTATTGTAGGGCAGTCTTTACCGCTTTGGAGTTTCATTTAGAGCTGAATGTGTCCATTGAAACGATTCTCTCTGTTTAGTAACTCGACTCGGTTTTTGATAGTGAATTGAACCTGTTCTATGTTTCTTTCGTTTAAACTGTTTCCAAGACGTCAATAAGCAAAAGGTTGGGCAAAATATATATTCAATGTAAAAAGCAAACAGTTATAACATAAGAAACAATAAGATTATACTTATTACAAGACGAAATCAAAAACACCTAATCAGAGCGATCTAACTCAAACTTTTTGCATTACCAGAACTCGATTTTGCAAAACTAGCACAAAATAGTTCTGGTAGTTTTGAGAATCTGGGAACTACGTGTCCCAGTGTGATCTAAACCGTATTTTTGAAATCAGAATGTCTAAAAAGTGTAAAAACACTCATTTAAAGTGATCTGGCCTTGGATCTTCAAGACCTTTAGCACCAAAACCTACTAAAAACGTGCAACAATGCCAGTTATCGGCTGGTGTCTTGCAAACTATCGATGCAATCAATATTTCATATACGTTTCCATCCACGTGTTTTTGCAGTTCAGAAACACTCATTCAAAGTGATCTTACTCAAACTTTTTGCAATACCAGGACCCGATTTCGCCAAAACTCGCGCCTAAATGTTTCTGCTTAATTGGGAACTACGTATCCCAGTGTGATCTAAACAGCATTTTTGAATTCTGCATGTCTGAAAAATATAAAAAAAATTAATCTCAACGATCTGGCTCTTTGGACTTCCACGACCTAAAACGATCAAAAACGTATAAAATATGAAAGTATCATGTCTTCAGAGAGGTTGTCAAGCAGCTACAGTAATCAAATATAACCATACTTATACTACAATTCGCGTCAACCTTTAGATCAAGTTTTGGGTTTTACAGAATTGGTGACAATATAATGAAACTGGCTGGTCGGTTTACAGTTAAATCTGATAAAAGTGGTTATTGAATCGTGATAGTATAGGAAAGATATGTTTCTCAACATGAAGCAGCATTTATGCGGTCCTGCAAAACCAACGGTATTTATGCGGTAGCTTTCATGAATAGAAAAAGACAAATAGTATCATCAAATGAAAGACGAATAAATTTAACTCCGTTGAAATATGAAAACTATCATTACGATATATAAAAAGGAAACTAAGTTTTTTTTGTTAATCTGAAGTTTTATACAATGATTTAGCAATTTTTAAGTAAAATTGGTAAGTAACATTGATGTTCTCTATTAAAAATCGGTGAAGCAACTTTTACTGTACATATTGTATTGAAGACTCACCTACTTTTTGTTCGTCCACAGATTTGCCGGTTACCTTGATTTCAGCTAACAATGGACAACAATCGGTCCCTCATGCCAACCAACAATGATGTGAACGTTACCTGAAAGGCGGTATACATGCCTCCTGGTATTGCGCACCTGTCCAGAGGATGCAGTTTCCTATTAGAGTGTGCGCCACATTCTGCACCCAACAATGGAAGAGGCTTTAGGTACGTCCGGAAGATAAGACAATTCCCAATTCCTGATGACACACAACAATGCTTGTTGAGGATGGGCAGCTTAAGATGCCACTATAGCTGATCGTGCGCATGGTGTGTCTTGGCATAGGTTGTCGGTGCTCATCTGGTCCCACAGTGCTAGCTGTGTGAGAGATCGATCAAGATGGGGGGTCCACATCGTCGAGCGGTGGCAGTGGTCCGTTCTGTGTGTGTGTGTTGGCGCCATTGTCAAGTTCACCATGGTGTTATATGTTGATATCGTTGTCTTAATTTTTTTAAGACTTCACTAATCCTGAAACCCGGGCTCTCGAACGGAAAAACTGAACACCCAGCTGACGCTAGCGTAGCGTTTTTGTCTTAGCGTGTTTACCGTCAAATTGTTGTTGTTTACCTTTGTTTATACCTTTCTCACTTTCTCGTTTTCAGATACAACATGCAACGCAATAATCCCAATTTTTCTAATCAACATGGAGCGGATGTGCAGCATCAATTTTACCAGGCTGGGGGCTCTGAAGCGCCCCAAGGTACTGCCTCACAACAACAACAAGGCGGAAACACATATGACGCTAATATGGGCGGATATATAAACAACAATATGCCTTCTTCAATGCAACCAGGATATGATCAGCGACAACAACAGCGACTAAATCAAAATGCTAGCTTCAACAACTCCTTTGAACCTAATGACAGTCGCATGGAAGCATCTCATAGCTTCAACCCAACCAGCTTTTCTAACATGAATATGAATTTACAAATGGCGAGTTTATCTGTAGCAACAAATGTAACGTCGTATCAACGTCAATCGACTCCTACAGTGCGGCATCAAGGAACTCAAGTGACGCAGTCGTCTGGCATTGGAGAACGTGGAAGATCTAGAAATGATGGCCCTGCAACTTCTATGCCCGTTGACTACCCTTCTCGTAATCGGCGATTCCAGGGTATACCAGAGTCATCTCTAAATGATAACGATTATGACTTCGACAGTGACTATTTTGCGCAATCCCCAAATGCTGCAGCAATTCAAAGATGGGCACCACCAGCCAGAAACAATGCCGCTCAGCAGCAACACGCTTTTTCTGTGCCAACGACGCGAGTTGTGCAGGAACAAGTTCAGACCCGGCAACCTCTACAACCTTTGAGACATCCAAACCAGTTCGTTGCTACTCCTTCTAATCAACCGATGGTGCCTGTCAACAGTAATATATATGATCAAAGACAATTGAGCCAGCAACAACAGTACGATCCCCGTCTGCAAATTCCTACATCGATGGCATCAACATCGGCGTATCATCGTCCTGCCCACCGTCAGGTGCAACAACAACAGCGATATTTACAACCGTCACAGCCCATGCAACATCAAACTGTTGGTCCATCAATGCCTCAGGGTGGTACATCACCATGGCGGCAGTCGGTGAACAACAATGCATATCGGCATGATCAGTTTAGACAGTCTGTACAGCGGCCTCGGAATACTAACGTGACGGCTACATTTGCTCATCAGACAGTCAACCAGCCAATGTATAACCGTAATCAGTTCCCAAGATCATTGCCTGCTCCTGTACCCCAAAATTCGGCGCCACCGATGGCACAAGTTCAATCTGGCAATAACCTTCGTATTTATCCGGAACAGTATCGACAACAGCAACCTTCAAGATACGAAACCCTTGATACTCCTGGTTGGCAGTCTATATCACCAGCTGCCGCTGCTAGCAATTCATATATTAGCAGAATATCGGATTCGCAAGAATTTATAAATGCGGAAGACATGGATCCGGCTAATGACATAAACGCAATGCTATTAATGTCGCCTTACGCTAATACTACACCACTTACTAATAATCAAGTTCCTGTTGATGAACAATTAACTCAGTATCCAACAGCAACTTCAATGACGCAACCTCCATATGCATTCGCGAATCAGCAAGTGCATCCCAGCCAGCAATACCAATTTCAAATGCAGCTTAGTCAACAGCCTCAGCTTCAGGCCCGCCCGGCTACAGCGGTAACTACAACGTTTTTTGATTACCACTGTTAATTCGATATTTTTACAGGTTGCAATTGAATCACAGTCAACAAATTATGCCCCCGATCAGTTCAACCAATCGTGGGAATTCCAAGCACAACCAGAAACTGCAATGACAAGGATGCCATCTTACGAGACTGGTGGTAACGGAAATGGACAACGTCCTGCTCAAGATCAATGGACAACTTCTGCTGCAGATCAGAATCTTGTTTCAATGGAAGCAGATAATGCTACTCAACGAGAAGAACAGTTCGCCCCACAGACATCTTCGATTTACCAAGTTCCAGCCGAACAGCAATTTGCATCTTTACCAACAGAGCGCGATCCAGTTCCAACGGCTTCAATGTCAGAACCAATATATGAATTTGACCGTTATGACATACCCGAAGAAGCCGTCAACGAACTGATGGATCTTGTTGAGGCTCAAAATAATCAACAAATAGCAGAGGCTTCGACATCGGTGATGCCACCTGCTGATGCCGCTGATAATTCACAGATTGATCAATCTGCAGAAAAACGACTAACTGCACCGCCTGAACCGATCTATAATTTCGATTTCGATAGTGGCTTTGAAATGCAACAACAGGAACAATTTCTGTTTGGTGAAGTGGTTGGAGAAGACGAGTATCCTGTGGAAGCGTCATCTCTCGGCAGAAATCGTGGTCATTTGGATCAAGTGACAGCCGAGCAGCAGTCTTCAACTTTGGCGAATCAGGATGCAGCTTCTGGGGTGCCGCCAGCGCTCTATTCTTCCAACAGTTCTTCTTCACTTGGCCAAGGACAACAGAATTCTACAATTTCTCCACAACAAGAAGTTAGAATGGCGTTAAGTCCCGACGCTGAAAAGTGGCTCGCACCTGAACAGGAACTGATTCAACAACCGTTATCTCTAGCATCAGTGAATCAGAATATGGATGCGTTAGAAACTCCTATGTCCCCAACGTTATCGTCTGACTCCAGTGCGTTTTCTCTACTTGATTATATAGAAAACGGACAACGATCGTCAGCTCGACCACAACAGCCTGGCAGGACCTCTTCACCACTGTCAAATGCCAAAGGTAAAAATAATCTTGAATCTGATCAAGTCATGGTCAAACAAACGTTGTCACCAGCTTCGTCAGATCAAAATGTAAACCTGACGTCAAAATCGCCAACATGGCCAACATTATCACCAGATTCCAGTGATAAATCTTCACTTGGTCATACAGAAGGCAAACAACGATTGTCACCTCCGCCGCAACAGTCTGGCAGGACTCCGTCAACACCGTCAAACGCCGAAGTTAAAAATGATCTTGAATGTGATCAAGAAATGGTTGAACAACCGTTGTCACCAGCTTCGGCAATTCAAAATATAAAGCTGACAGAAAAGTCGCCAACATGGCCAACGTTATCACCTGATCCTAGTGATGATGCTTCATTTGGTCTTACTGAAAGCGAACAACAATCATCGCCTCAACCGCATCAGCCTGGCAGAGCTACCGTTTCAACACCATCGAACGCCGATAACAAAGATGGTCTTGAATCTGATCAAGAAATGGTTGAACAATCATCGTCTCCTTCTTTGATTAATAAGGACCTAGTTCCTGCAAATCTGATGTCGCCTGTATTGTCGTCTGATTCCAGTGCTTCGTCTGAACATGGTCATCTAGAAAGCGAAGAACGATCTTCACCTCAACCGCAAGAGTCTGGCAGAACAACACCTTCAACACCGTCAAGCCGTGATGCAGAGAATAGAATTGAATCTGATCATGAAATGATTGAACAATCTGCGCCTTCAACACCGTCAATCCGTGATGCTGAAGATGACATCGGCTCTGATCAAGACATGGTTGAACAACAACTGATATCATCTTCATCCAATCAGGATTCTGCTCCAGCTGCAACTGTGAAACTCAGTTTGTCTTCTGATTTCAGTTGTGCTTATTCTCCGCTTAGTGAGCTGCAAAATGATCTACCGGAATCACTATCACCACACCAGTCAGGCAGGATTACGCCTTTATCGTCAAACGCCGAAGATGAGATTGATTATTTTGCGGCATTCACTGGTCAAGAACAATCTGTGTTTCCACAATTGTTGAATCGGGATCTAGTTACTGTTCCAACTCTGATGTCACGTGCATTGTCATCTGATTCCAGTTCTCAGCGTGGTCCGGCAGAAATCGAACAGCCGGCACCTTCACCGCAACAGTCAGGCAGAACAACACCCTCAACACCGTCAAACCGTGGCGCTGAAGATGACATCGAATCTGATCAAGAAATTATGGAACAACAATTGTCACCAGCTTCAGTTTATCCATATTCAGCTCCAGCTGCAACTGTGCGACCAAGCTTATTTTCTGATTCCAGTGGTTCTTCTTCTCCACTTAGTCAGCCGCAAAACGATGGGCCACAGTCACTATCACCACAACATACTGTTGCACCTCTGATACCATATCCATTGTCGTCTGATTCCAGTGCTTCTTCTCCACTTGGCCAGGTAGAAAGTAAACTGCAGTCGTCACCTTCGCCGCAACAGTCAGGCAATACAACACCGTCCAGCCGTCCGGGTGAAAGCGATCTTGAAACTAATCAAGATATGGTTGACCAAGAGTTGGCTTCAACCCATCTGGATTTACCTCCAGCTGCAACTGCGCGACGTAGTTTGTTTTCTGATTCCAGTGCTTCTTCTTCCCCACTTAGTCAGATACAAAAGTATGAGCAACAGTCTGGCCGGACAACGCCGGCATCGTCAAACTCCGAAATTTTGCCTTCGGCAAATCACGGTCGTGTTTCGTCAGTGGCATCAACGCCGACATCGATACATGGCTCTGAAGCACAACAAGAAGAAATCCAGTTTGAAGAACCTATGGAACTACAGGAAAATGACAATGATGTGGCTATGTCTTCTCAATCAGGCTGTACCACGCCGTCATCATCATCAAGCTCAGATTACGCAGACATTTTCGGTTCTGATGAAGAAATGGATGAACAGTCGTCGCCAGCTGTGGCCAATCAGGATTCTGCTCCCGCTGCAACTGTGTCACAGAGTTTGTTTTCTGATTCCGATGACTCTTCTTCTCCAATTAATCAGCCACAAGGTGAAGAAGATGAAGAAATGGCTAAACAACCGTCACCAGTTTCGGTCAATCATGATATACCGAGTTCATCGTCGCCAGTGTCGAGTTCTACCCCTAGAGCTTCTTCCCAGTCTGGTCAGGTTAAACGTAAAATGATGAATAACGTTTCGACGGAAAAAATGAAACTGCTGGCTACTATCAGAAACCTTCAGAACGACCGTTCTAAGATTGAAAATGTGATTGAACAGTCGTTACCAGCTTTGGCCCATAAGGATCCAGTGAATCCAATGTCGCCAGCCCCATCTCTTCATCCACTTTATTCTCCGACGAAAAGAAAGAAGCTGTTGGCGCGTCTCAATCATCTTCAGAGTACTCGTTTGATACTTGATATTAAGATAGCAGGAATGTCATGGGTATATCATCAAGATACGCTGCAGGGTTTACTTCAACTACCAAAATCCAACGCTGTTAACCCTGTTCCGAAACCAGTTGCCACGGCAGCTCCAAATGCAGCATTACCCTTACCAGTTAAACCGCAGCCCGATCCTCTTACTAAATGGCCAGCTCCAGAAGAAGTCGAACAGGCATTGCGAACGTTGGCACAGCCAAGTACATCGACAACTTCGACTGCGACAACATCAAACCCAGAAAGACCAAAAATATCGCCAGAAGATATTGAATACACCAATAGAAGACTGATGGAGATAATTCAAATGAATCGTGATACATCAACAGCCTCAAGTTCGGCATCGAAACGCCGTGAAAATCGGGCCTTCTTTGGAAGCCCAGCGCATGCTTGTGTTTCACCTTCCCAAGACACTTCGCCAGCCGATCCAGCCGACTCAACCCAGAGCAACGAATGTGTGACATCGCCCGTTTCTAGCCAGAAAGACGGCACTGTTGCACCTCTGTCGAAGATATTCAAGACTGCTGTACCCGTCGAACCGTTTTCCTGCTCGAAATCGTTAGATAACTGTAAGTTTTTACAAAAATTTATATATAAACCATGCAAATAATATATATTTCCAGCTACCACTTCCGATTCCTCAAATGCGTCAAGATTTTCAAAATCAAATGAGTCTAGCAATTCTGGTAAGTTCGTTTGATCTTGTCACGGTGAATACATTAAACAGTTTATTTCAGCTGTTTCGACTTCTACTTCGTCTGAAGAAAGAACTCAAAACATTAGCCTCGGAAAACTAACGGAAGAAGAACGTAAAAAACTATTCTCTAATTATGTTGTTCCAGAAAGACCAGAAACAATGGCGTCAGGTACATTTTAAACTGAAGTTTAATATCAACTGTATAACGATTATGTATTTTTCAGAATTGGACACCTCAACCTCAGATGATCAAAGTATAAAACAGGCTGAAACGATGGCATACGCAACATCGTCTTCTAGTATGACGGCCCGAAGAACGCAAAAACCGAGGAACCCCTACCTTGCATATCTACAGCAGGAGTCTTCTGACGATGAAAATATACTTTCGCTATGGACTAAAGCTTCGGTACCGATTCGCGAAAATCAGCGAAAACAGAAACCCAAAGGGATTGTTCAAAAAGACACTGATGCAGCTGATAGCGCTACTCCGGTTGCAACGGATAGCAATGTGGAGAAACTGAAGACAGCAGACGACATTATTAATTATATTAATGATCAACAAACTTACGGGCCAGCGGTAAACAACCAGATGGTACCAGTGAATGCAAAGAAGGTTGAAGTTGCGTTGGTGGCACGACTATTGTCAGTAGTCGATAAGGATGATTATAAAAACCGCATCGGCGAGTTTGCGACCGGCGAGATGTCCTTGTTTTCGACGATTCACGAAGATTGCCCAAAATCAACTGCAGGATGCTCAATTCCTGTCGAACATCTGTTATCCCGTTTTAAGCTGTACATTGAAAACATGCGGTATTTGTATACGGTAAACGAACTACCGAAGGCCGATTTTGAATATGAACGCACTCAAAGCAAATGTAGGAACTTGTTTTTTTCATTTTTTGTAATACTTTTAATTTCAGCTTTTTTCTGTATCCCACCGACCCGGCAATATGGTCCCTCATTTTTCTATGCAGAGTTCCGCACCATCGGCGAAACATCGAGACCACTTTCCAGGTGTACAGAATTTCGCAAATATGAGATATACATGCTTGTAGATCTTCATATGCTTTATGCTCAGAAGTTCTTGCTTTCAGAAAAAGATTACAGTGCTTATGTCGAAACTCATCGAGGTAAATTTAATATATGTTTTCCAATATCCAGTTTCTGATATATCCAACTTTTCAGCTTTTCTTCATAAAATTCTGAAAGTCGTCAATCAGAGCCCTTGCAATAAGCGATTCCAAGTTTTGCTCGAAGCGGCAAGAATTTTGGATACCCCGGCGGAACGTATTGAACTTGCTGGAGTTCTATTTGAAAAAGAGTTCAAGAGGATGACTGTCAAGATGAATGAGTACATTGCCATGACTGATAATGAGGATTTCGACAGACTGGATAACAACTACCATACTTACGTGATGGATGCGATATTTGAAACTGATCCCCGTGGCTGCGTGGAAGAGCCTGACCTTTGGTATACTGTGGCCCTTGGATCACACATGAATGATATCTTCTACCTGCTCGAGGAATGGAATCCTCTAGCGGACGTTATTGCTGAAAGCTTAAAAACTGAACTGGACAAACAGCGGAAACAGTTGTATCAATGCCCCGACAACTTCTGGTCGGTTCTCATCAATCCAAACCTGTGGAAACGCTTCCTCGGTTCCCCCGTTGTGCCGCCCACCCACGTCGATGAAAAATATAAGAATGTGAAAGAGATCGTTCGTGCAGTCAAAAATGGCACACACGCTCCTGCCAAAAGCCGACCCTATGCTTCATCGATCCCGATTTCTGTGCCCCTACGCAGGGAAGTCAATGAATACAGTCTCAAGTTGCAGTTGATGAAGAATGTTGAGTTTGACGATTCGTCTCTGCTCCAACACATCAAAGTTGTACTGATTCATTTTGTCAGGACACTGTTCCCTGTACTGAGAAATGATCGAAATTTGCCATTCACCGATAGATACGGCAAGCAACTTTCGCCGGCGTTGAACAACGCTACGATTTCATTGCTTACCGATTTTGTCATGAACGACTTCTTGAGAGAATGGGAGAAGTACGGTAAATCGATTGGCAAGCGGTTTGATAACAACTGCTTCGCCCCAAAACGACCAGGATTTCAACGGGTACATGACTACTTCAATCTCAAGAGTTACTACGCATTACCAACATTCCTGAAACAAGCCACTGTTTATTTGAATAATAATGGTTTCGACTTTTATGGCCATTCGCTGACTGCAGAGTGCCGTCGATATTTCAAAACTTCTAAGGTTAGACTTCTGCCTGGCTACATGGTTGGAAAGATGATCGCGTTTTTCTCGCAACCATTAGTTGAAAAGGAGGAAGATGAGCCTGAAATGATTGCACCAACTGATGAGAAGCTAGCGGAGGAGCCTAAGCCTAAACCTTCATTATTCGCGGAATTGAAACAAACTGCCGAAGAATACTGCGCTAAGCAATCCGCTAACGAAGAGCTTGATTTTGGACCAATGGCACTGGCATGGCCGAAAGACGATCAAGGATTCGGGAAACCCATTATGCCTGAGAGACCTGCAGTAGAAGTTTCAACTGAAATTGACATACCTCCTGCAAAATTCTGTATTTTTGATTACAAGGGTAAATTGGTTGTACCTGCAAAGCATTCAAAATATGATATTGATAGCCCTGGAAAATGGAGACGTAAGATTTTGGCCGACTTTTTTGATTCTTCAACTTCACCGGAAGCGCAAAAACTATCCGAAGCAGATGGAAAATCCAGGAAACGCCGTTTAGCTGAAAGGGATACAGTTTCTCCATCTGAAGGTCCAGCGCCGAAAATATCGGCTCCAGAAACTGCTACAGCAGACCGACAAGCTAAGTTGGAAAGAGCTTCGCTCTCTTACCCGACAACTTCATCATCTGCGAAACGCTCATTTTCTTCGATGGATGAAGATTTTATTTTGCGAAAGAAGCAAAATATCGAAAAAGAACTTCAAAAACAACGGATGTTTCTTGAGTATAGACAAACTGGAGTTTTTCCGTTTGTCATTTCACCTTCAAAAGTACCAGAGGCAGATAAGAATGAAGGAGCTTCAACAAATGCGGTTCCAGTGTCAGAATTATCGGCCCCTGATCACAGTGAGGAACCTTCTTCAAGTGAAATTGCGACGTCATCGGTATCGGCCGCTGAAGCAGCTTCATCAAGTAAAGTTCCTGCATCAGAAGTATCGGCTCCTGATAATAGTACAACAAACAGTACTACTCCAGTATCCAAATCTGAGGAGCAAGCTTTGGCTGAAAAACTTCAACATACCTTTGCCCTGCAACGAAAAATTCTCAAGGAACGTGAAAAAATACAGAGGTACTATCTCGAAAAAGAAGCACTGGCACGTAGAGGTGCATCGTCAGAAGTATCGGCTCCATGGTATGGTGCATCGGGTAAGCAGCCTGATGTCAGACCAGCGACGTTTTACTCGACGAAACACACTTGGGTGGAGACACTCGATTCTTCCGCTTTGGCAGAAGCACAAAAATACGACAAGGAAATGGAAGAAACCTGGAGGTACTTGACCCCAACCAGAAAATCTCTATCTAAAGCCCCAGCATTGGAAGCACCAGCGCCAGAGAATACTGAAACTGATGTCGAAATGGTCGACAATGCTGAAGCTGAGACTCCTGCTGCCCCGTCGTCGCCTAAATCAAATATAAGTGACTCAGAAGACTTTGAAGAATTCAGTCGACTTTGTGAAGAGAGCCGTAAAAAAACAATGGAAAGGATTGCCAATCTTTCTTTTTCGGAGCCGGGCTTTGAAGACATCGTAGCCGCAAAGGTTGGAACCATCCCAGGCAGTACTGTTCCGAAAGATCTCCGGCCATACACGTGTCCAGCACCACTTTTCGCCATTTGCACTAAAAAGCATTCGATGATTGTTGAAGTCCCGCAAGGCATCAGGAAGAGAGTCAGACCAAGTGATATTAAGAATCATCCTGTTTGGGATGCTCTCCACGCAGATGACCCGGAATCTGTTCACAGACATCTCGTCGGATGTATCCAGGAACAAGTTGGCATTACAATCCAAAACTCCTTCAAATATGAATACACCGCTACTGAAAACATGTACCGATGGAATAAGGCTATTCAAACAATGCATAAAATTCGGGAAAATGGTTTGGGTAAGTAATTCTTGATATTAAAGTTATTGATATATATATTTAACAACTGTATTTTTAGAAAACAAAGATCAACTGATGTATCGGGAAGACTTGGAAGCAATTGTCGGCATTCTTTTGCCCTTCGATATGCGTGAACATGTACAGTTCAACTCTTTCTGCTGCATCAACATTGAAGCGAGTTCAATTAAAATTCAGCATTCCACACTTGATTTGGACTACTATGCTAAACGGTATGTAAAACAACTTTTTTTATTTCGTTTTATTAATTAATAATTTAATGTATTTCAGCAATGCGAGCATCTTCGTACCAGCCACACGCCGCTTCACCGGAAGCGCAAAAACTATCCG
>KB455138.1:38305-49422 GCA_000341325.1 Panagrellus redivivus
TACTACAAAAACGATACAACATTGAGCCTTCCTTTGGTATATAATTAAGGGGATTAGCAGCTTTTTAGTAGAAAGAATAGCGTCATTTTGGACGAAGGTTTATTGCAAATGGGTTCACGCGTTCCCACGTCGCTGCCGATAGTCCCTGATGAGATGAAGCAGTTGCGGAAAGCCTTCCCGAACGATTTGGACGAGACCGAAGCACAACATGAGCAGACGCAGTTCATTGTCTGTTGTCTCGCCCCAACTCACTTCCACGGCATTCTCCTTGAAGAATGAGCTCTTTGGCATGATCTAAACCGTGGTTTTGAGGGTAATTAAACGGGTGGTTTATATGGTTGTCTCACTTTTCCGAGCTCGGTTCCTTCCTGTCGAACAAGCCACCACTCCGGGACGAATGTCATCCCGCAAAAAGCAAGCAGTTTACGGATGGGGTTTGTGGTGGTATCAATTTGACAGCGACTTGTGTCATCAGTTGACGACATGATTTGTAGATTGCCACTATGAGCAAAGTCGACTATCTCGAACATTTTGATGCCTAGAGGGGGTTATATGCTTAGTTTTTCAATTTTACGATCTACAGTATGCCATACCTGAGATCGGATGCCGAATCTTGGCTACTGTAGGCCCGTCCAAGCCACTATCAGGATCCGCAAGGGTTACACTGACTAGCCGTTTTTGATTCTCAAATAAGACCACCTCATCCACATAAATTTGAGCACGCAAAACAATTCCCGGGGTGCTGTTGGACTGATACGTGACTTCGAAGTCAATTGGCTCGAACACAGTGGCATTATGCAGGATGTAATTCTCGAGTGCATTGTGGAGCTGAAATTAATCGATCAGGCCATTGTTTAACATAGACATTACATATAAAAGTGGTGCTCGCCAAAAGTGAGCGCCTTCTCACGGTATTGAAGAAGGGAAGGTGATTCATCTGCTACCTTCCCCCATCAACCGTGAAGACTGTTTCTCATGCATAGCTGTGTTACATTTTCTCAGCCTATTTATTATTATGTTTTATCTTTTTTTGTTATTTTTAGAACATTGTTGAACATTTTTACCTTTGTGATGTCAACAATGCTTATCAGCAATTTCGTGTACGACTGCAAGCACGGCACTGGATCCAATTTAGTCAACTGTGGTGCGATCACGGTAGAAAAGCGTCGAGCTGTCCGCGAAATCTGGGCTGTCATGGAATGGGACCCTTTTCGCATCTTGTCGATGCAGTTATGTTTCCCGTGGTCTGCAATGATGACGATTCAAACCAACTGCGGCAGTTAATTCACCGGTTGAACTCTGCAATTACAAACAACGGAAGTCAGTTTAAATTGTTTAAAAACACGCAAAAGCATAACCGTTAACTTCGAAGAAGGAACCCACTCCCCCGCGATACGCGCTCCGAGGCGAGACACTACTTCTTACATTTTCGGCATGGATTTTTACCAAACAAAGCTAATTACAGCCTACAGCTTTTTGACGTTGTCTACTACGCATTAAGGTGGCAGCAGCTGGATTTTGACTAAACAGTGAAACTAAATGCTTGACAACTACGCAATGTTAGTCACGTTGGCTAAGTGACGGTGTGTTAAGCGGTTTCTGGAGACAGTTTTCGAGGAGAGGTCGTCGCAAATGCTTGCCTGTATGCACATTTGATGATACCATTAGACACAAACGCACGCAAAACAGTCTCTAGAACCGAGGACACCTATCAACAAACAGCCTGAGGCATTGATTTCAGGGGGCCGGCTATCGGAAGGGGAGTGAGCTTGGACAATGAAGCGACGGGGGAATGATGCTTCTTTTACGGTCAATCACGGTCCCGTGGTGTCCTGAACAACAATGTTGGGAAGAAAAAAGCCCGTCGCCGTATCCGTATGTGTAGCATTATGTTTCAATGGTTGATTTACATTTTGGAAACGCGTGCAAGGTGTTTTAATAATAATAACTGGCAAAGGTCAAATGGGACAAGTTAAATTAAATCAGATTGATAGCTCTGTAGTCGCATTTCGCGTTAATCCAAACCAAAAAGAATGCCCTATCAAGGGGTTGGACAACGGCAATCTTGTAAAAAAGAAGGCAATTTCGCTTATGAAGTCTTTCACTTTTTCGCAAAGACATGCAACAGGAAAAGTAAGTTCGTAAAAACTCACATTATCCAGACACTGTAAATTGTCTACATGGGGTAATGTCATGTGCCATAAAACTGTCCTTTTTAACTGGCAAAAACCTTCTTTTTGATGTTGTTTAGTTGCACTGTTTATGATATTTTAGGGACAGATTTTTTCTTTCTACTTTTACAGTCTGCGTAAAGCGATGACGATCTGTGTCTGTTTCAGCTGCCAAAGTACCGTAAAAGCATTGAATAGCACCTTACAGTCGCAATATTACTATTGTTAGGTCAGTTTTTTCTCTTCATTCTTGCAGGTTGTCTACGAGAAATCATGTGTCTTCGTGATAAATGCATCTCATTCAGAAACATTTCATTCATGCCTGCCTCAGGCAGGGCAAAGGTTATCTCAACGTGCCGCATAACCAAATGCCAATTGAAATTCCTTCGAAGTTGTCAGTATTCAAATACTTCCGCTTTGGCAGCTAATAGGCTGGACAACTTTGTCTCGAGACTGTCCTACAGACCGCCTGCAGTGTTCACGGAATTCCCGGAGCTACCGGAAACAATACACATTGCAAAAAAACTAACCCCTCCTAAGATAATTGGGAGAACCACGTACAAAGGGAGGCGACGGTGGTCGGCTGGTATGGAGCGTTCTTGTTTTAGGTACCCACAGGTGTGCCCCTAAAATGTGTTCTCGGTGGCTGCCGGGGGCGCGGCCGCCGTCAAGGGCCAGTCGACGGACACGACCGAAATCAGAGGCAGTGTTGATGTGACTGTGTTGCCCTTTACAGGCACTCCCTCTCATTCTCCTGCAGTCAGTTTCCTCGGCCGACGTCCATTGCACTGCCCCCAGGAACAGCCATTTTTGACTTGACTACAAATGTCATTACGCAATGCCCAGCCACTTTGTTGCTATCGGACACTTCCGTCCGATCGCCATACACTTCCTGAAACGTTTGACCGAATGAACGAACGCCTGCATCGCCTCAAACATGTCTCCCTCCCCCAGTTCCACTTCCACACGTGCCGCTGATCATACGTGTTTATAAAAAACAACGTGGCGCCAGATAGTAGCCTGATCGACCCCGTTGCAATGCGAAAAAGGAAATTCTGGCTCGCGGGGGTGGTGGTAGTTTTGACAGCTTTTGGAGATAGACGACCGTTCATTCGTGCGCGAGACCTCCTCTGGCGACTACCCCTCCAGGGGACGAAGTTTTGTTGCTATCGATTCAATTGTCGCCTCAATCTGATCATATTGACTGATTTTTCGCGGAGAATTAATATACTCACTTAAAGGAACTCAAGTCACTTCACCCACCGTCAAGACTCTTCTCGAGGAGATTATGGACTCACTTTGGCGGAAACTGAAGCTCTTCCGAGCTCGACGGAAGAGCAATCGCCCCGGGCGAAGGGTAAGTTGTTCTTTTGTATAGCTATTCTTTCTTTAATTTCATTACATTAGTCACATCACTTTTATTTGAAATTTCGTTCCACTTTAATTTTGCAATTGCCATTATAATTGATAAAATTGGCTTTGTTTCTTTCTAACCGGATTACCTGTCCCCACCAAAAAAGTAAGAATTCGCCTTCACGGTTTGTCAACGTGACCGCCCATAACAAACCCATTGTCTCATAGTTAAGTTGCCCCATCAAAAGTTGCAATGCAGCCCAGCCGATTTTGTGATGATGCATCGCGGAAGACGCCAATGTGTCGGCAAATATTTGCATTAGGGTAAAAATGGTGTCCTTATTTCACGCCCTGTGGCGAAAAGAAATAACGAAGGTAGTGCGGGGTTTCATTCGAGTCGGCGTGGAATTCATGCTTCACGGCCTTTATCTAATCGGATATTGTTTTTTACATTTGCACGCTCATTTGACTAACTTATTGGATGGAATTCGCCCTCGAAAAGGGGAAGAACGACCGTTTCAAAGATAACAAAAACTGCATGTGGGTGCAAGCAGTTTTGCACGCTTACTTGCTTTTTATCAATTCACAAAATTTCGAGTTAATGTCAGTCATGGTCGTTAATCTAGAAACACATTTATCAAGGCGACGCCTATTTTTGTTTGCAAAACGTCTGCACTGTAATCATTTGCGTGAATTATTGCTCATTCCAATACATACATTTTGAATGTGATTTACTGACTGACCTTTTTGAATGCAAATGAACAGACCCGTCTTCTCATTTTTCAAAAAAACGTCTCTAATAGCCAGAGTAATTTAGATTTACTATCTAATTTGCATTCGTAAATGGCCATCTTAACGATGGATGCGTCTCCCGTCATTTGCAACTCGTTTTTATGTATCTTGAGTGGTTTTTCTTCAAAATTAGGAACACTCATGTATGAATGGCGACAGGGCCACCAAAGTTGCGATGTGTAAATGGCTTTACACTTCCTTCATTCTACCAGCGTCACCGCCAACCATAAAAATGAGCATATTTAAGGAGTTTTTTTCATGAGTTCACAATGCTAATGTGCTAGGGTTATCGTAATGGACTTCCTCGCCAATTTATACATTTTTGGGCAGGGCCAAAACTCGTCAGAATAAGTCGCCGACTATTGTAATGACACAGAGTATTACCCAGGAGCTTCCATTAAATGTGCATTACAAAGGGGTTGCTGACGCTGACGCCGAAGCTGATGCTATATGCATTCTTGCTATAAGCATCTTGTCTCTGATGCGGGTCGTAAGGCTGCGTTTCGATGCTTCGCATACTTTGTTTGTATATTTTGGGGGTCGCCTTTTAGGTGCACGTCGATAGATTTCGTTCGCTCTCGCTTCATTGCGGAGATCGCGCTTGTCGTTGTAGTTCGGAGTGAAGGTGTTGCGCGAAATGAGCCCCACAGGCGCGCCTTGAGGCGTTATTGTTTCATAGCCAGGCAAGATTGAATGCGTTTACGCTTTGAGCTTACTTCTTTGTGACTTTTTAAAGTGAGCTAATGTGAATGAATGAACTTTAATCAAGTATGTACCTTAAAAGGTCAGCTGTCGTCGTTACCGTGGTTCGTGCCTGTGCCGTGCCAGTCATCACTGATCTTTTTCTCGCAATCTTCGATGTTTTTCGATGACACTTTCCGTTTATTTGGAATGCATTTTGCCCTTCCATTCTGTGTTTTTCTTCACGGTTGACACCCTTGTCATTCCCCAGCAGGACATCGTGTTCGTGAGTATGTCGCAGACGAAAAGTGAAAATTAAGAGCCAGCTCAGGCTTGCTTACTACTCCACGCGCAATCGTTCACTACTTTGGGTACTCTTATAATTAGTTGACAAATCCACTTCTTACTCTATGTAGCCGCTCGATTCACGCGATACATCGTTAATAGGCGGACGGGCCAGGAGGTACTCGACAGTCAGTTGGAAGCTATTTAGGAAATAACTTTCGAATAGCTGTTCGAAGTTAACGCGATGGACAAAATAACCCACAGTCGGAAAAGCTAACGACCTCCTCGACCAGGCTCATCTGGTTCTCGAAATTGCAAAATTTTCAATGGCCCACCAAAATCTAGGAGTCTCATTATCGCCGAGGGGCGTCTCACACACGCAGTCCCCAAAAAAGGCAGAAGCCATTATTTCGGCTCACCATAAAAGCCACTACCGATGGCGTTGAAGCTGCTGTATAAGAGGTGTAGCTCGAGAGTAGTTCCCGCTTGCTCTTTCTTGCAGATTGCATGTTTGTTTTGCTGTTTTGAAGATTGTCGCCCGCAAGACCACTGTGTTATGTTGTGCATCGAGTTCCGTGGGGTCGCCTTGCTACATACCACCATAGATCCCCCGCGCGACTGATCCCTTCACTATCGTTCATCGTGGTTAACCTCGACGCCCAAATTTTCCACTTCTCTGGTTAACCCTGTGCTTTTCCGCTGCTACTGATGGTGGTTGTGGGTGACTAACACATTCAAAACAGCCCCCATCACGTTAAAGGGTAGGCAGGAGCGCTAATAAGAAGAACATTCTCTTTTTATTTTTCTTTTCCGTTTTCATCATTTCCGTTAGTTCACGCTCTGCTCCCTGGCAATCCACATAAACATCAGAAAACAGAACAGCCATTTCGCGCAGTCCCGAAAATCATGTATTCGTCATTGTGGCTGGTCATCACCGATGTCATTATACGATCGACTGATTATAATCCCCGTCTGATCCGATGCGAACCAACGAACCATCATCATCGACGACCGTTAAGAGATACCTCGGGTTGTGGAGCCATCGGAAATACGCATTTCCAGGACCGGCCTTCACAACCTCCCTTCTCCGGTTTGTGTCGCGCACTCGATCGCTTTTTATCCCTCAACGATGCGCAAAGTTAGTTCGTAGTCGATCTAGTTGCGGCTTAGAACTTTGTGAAGAGCCACTTTATGGACTTAAGATCGTCCTCCATCGTAACCGAGATTCCCGAGGTGTTCTTCGAGTCACAAAAAGATCCCCGGCAACCTTCTCAAGAGCGGCGTCTCCTTTGAGCACCGTGGGGTCACGTAACACACGCATTTCATCTCCCTTTCATTTTCGCTTTCAATGTTCCCCAGAGATTTCGAAAATCCCCGTTGCATACGATAAAACGGTTCACCGCCTTTTAAGGTTTCGTTTTTTTTCTCTTTTTCTTTGTATTGTGTTTTTTCTTCCGAAAAAATTAAGTATACCGTTTCCCTTTATTATGCTTCAGTTTTTATGACCGTTTTGCAAAATTGTCCTTTTTTCTTATGCCTATTGAACTAAGTAAGATTTTATTGAAAGATTGGCACAGTGGCCCAGACAACGGCAATTGTTACTGTCTACGTCTACGGCACATTGGCCATTATTGTTGCCTCTATTCTTCTAGCTTCGAAAAAAACCGAAAACCCGGCCATTTAATGTTGGTCCGTCATGGCTTGAATTAAATGAATAGGCGTTCTGACAATGTTCCGTCAACCTTTACCCGTTAACAGTCACAGTCTTGCTTGATTGTTGTGTTTTTCCATTCCAATACAATATTTCCACATTTCCACTCCTGCGATGGATGGATAGATGCCGGTTTGCCGTACATTATACGCATATGGGGTTGACGAAGCAACAGACGGGGGGCCATTTTCATTCATCCGGTGGTCCTTACTTCTTTGCGGAAGCTAACTGGGGGTAGAAATAAATTCTGCATGCGGACGGCGACTCACTTTGCTTTTTTTGGGGCCATGGATGGTGGTGGACCAAGCTTTTTTGCACGCGCTTAGGCTCATGTGCCATCCGATATTGCGCTGTTTTGTCCCTAGGTTCTGGCCGTGAGATGGCTGTCACTTTCCGGACGTGTTACATTGCGTCGTTTAGCTTTTGCAAAAAACAAGATTTGTCTAGTTCAATTGCTTTTATTTGATTACATGACATTTCAGACGGACCTCATGCTCGCTTCGGTACACGGAGCCGATTCCGCTGACCGCGCGACCGTTTTGACGGATGGCACTGAAACGCCTGAAACAATTTCCAGTGTGGACGATGCTGGACCGTCCTCTGTGAGCGACGAGGTTGGTGACTAACTTTACTAATTGGTTATTCTTCAAATGAATGAGCGGCACGATTGAAAGTACTGTTTTTTTTACAGAAGATCATCTACAATTCATCCGGAGCGATTGTGAGCGGCGCGGCGGACGTGCTCCTGTGCAAAATGCTCCCCACAAGCTCACATTGCCCTGACAATCATACAATTTTTACTCTATTGGTCAATTTACGAGCATTCATTTCTCCGGCTGACTTGCTTCAAAAAGTTTTACAAGTAGGAATAAAGGTCATTGACCAGTTGAACTTTTGCTCAATAAAGCCATTTCAGCATTGCATGTTTGAACAAAACTCCAAGAGTGACAACTTCCGGAAGGAGTCACGATCCAAAATGTTTGAAAATATGTTTCATGTCTGTGCAGAATGGACGACAAGCATTCCGTATGATTTTCGGGAGCCAGCAATGCGTGATAGATTGTTGGAAATTTTTGGGCTTTGTGTAATCGATGATGCGGCCCTGCGCAAATGTGATGAACTTATGTTAAATTTGAGAACAACTTTAAGTAAACTGGAAAGATATGAAGTGGCATTGCGCAGTTTGCATCAGAATATTGAGGACCCGCCATCGACGGCTGATCAGTTGGTGGGATTGGCTGTGATTTGTCCGGAGCCGCTTGTTGTGGCACAGCAATTGGCACATATTGAATTGGTATGTGTTTATTTTTTGAAGATTGACTACGGTGTTTACTGTTTATCCTATAGGAACGCCTCGGCATGATTGGTGTTGACGAATTTGCTGAGATACTAAAATCTGGCCAAATTGAAAACCTCTGTGTTGACAAAAACGCTACCAAAGCAGCCAACATCCGCCATTATGTTGAATGGTTTAATCAACTCACCAACCTAGTCGCGACCGAAATTCTCAGACATTCTCGCAAGCGATACCGTGTGAAAACGATCGAGTACTTTATTGACGTAGCCAAAGAATGCATTAATATCGGAAATTTCAATTCCTTGATGTCTATCGTCGCCGGCTTATCACTCCAGCCAGTCGCGCGGCTTAAGCGAACCGTAAGTATTTAAGAACCGATAGGCGATAATCGCATCCATCGCCTCAGGCTACTGAACCATGGTTTACTATTGTACCCTCTCTTTTTTCAGTGGGCTCGAGTGGAGAAAAGTAAACTAGAAATATTGCAACATCAACTAGATCCCTCAGGCAATTTCATCAGCTATCGAGCAACCCTCAAGGCAGCCATCTGGCGATCAGATGGTGCTAAACAGGATGCGGAACGTGTGATCATTCCCTTTTTCGGTCTCCTCATGAAAGATCTCTATCTACTCCATCACCGCTGTGTGATGCCATTGCCCAATGGACATCTCAATTATGCAGTAAGTTTTCCGTAAAGCCAATTCAACTTGCTGTTCATTCACAATTGAAGTGTTTATGCAATTTTTTAACGTGCAAATGCCCAAATATTTACGAGTGACACGCATTTTTAGATGTTCACGCAGTTTGCTGACAACCTTCGTAATTTGTTGAAATGGAAAAGCCGCCCATGTCCGTTTAAGCGAAATTCACAAGTGTTACAGTACCTTCTGCTTGCAGCTAATTACTCTGAAACAAGTATGTGTTCCACTATTCAGAACTGAATAATTTATAGTCTCACCTTACCAAAGATTACATACGAAATTTATAGACATGCTGCGACTGTCGTACGATTATGAAGTGGCTGAACTTTCCGCGGACAAAGAGCAATACAAACGCATTAGGTACAGCTTGTTTACTTACATTTTATTTAAAGCAAATGTCATTACTAAATAGTGCAATTTAATGCCATAGATATGGGTGGTTAGTACATAGTACAACGAACTACAACAAACTTTTCAGAGAGCTTACCAAACAGCAGTCCAGTTAAACATTATTTATCTACATGATGTTGAGTGGACAAACGTCAATCCTATATCGAACCCATATGGTCTTCTGATCTCGTAGCAACTGACTCAAGTATCTTAATCTCAATAGATGCAGCATCTATTCGTAGAATAATTGAAAGAGGCTGTGTTTTTTATTGCTTTTACATAGTCAATTAGTTGCAAACAATCCATTTCCCGCCATACTCTTGCAAAATCCCGATGACAATGATGCTATGCATTTAAGTTTGTACAACGTGGACGACATGAGCTTACGCCTACGCCATACGCATATAATTTCCTTCCAAGATCTTTTATAAAAATGAATACGAACTACATACATACAGTTTTGTCCCAGTATATTTTTTATATTTCAATACATGCATTTTCTATTTCTTCTTTTGCTTTGTTCCTATACACGCAAGTACAATTATTCTTTGCGCTTTCAACAATGCCAAAAAGGTCCATGATGTATGTAAGACCGCCGAGATTGGGATTCAGATGAAAAATGTGAAACATGGAATGCACTCACTCTGTAACTGCATCAAAATCTTAAAAGTAAAAAATAGCATCATACAGAACTTGCAATCATGTAATAGTCCACCGAGGGCAATTCCCGCCTTTGTTGACAATATCGTCCGTGCCGTGCCATTGCACAATGTCAATGACAACACGACCCCGGTGTGTATATTATTTGTTCCGCCCATCGGCACTTTCCCACAAGCGGTGACGCTTCACAGAGTGCCAATTGTCCCAGGTAGTTCAATTGTCCGCCGCGAAAGGGCCAATCATGTCTCGCGATACCACTAGCCAGACGAGTTTTATCCAACCTTATTTTGGAATTTTAAGGGGACTTGTCTAAATGGCTTTCAAGTGAAGGGGTGTATACTTTTCTTTTGGCACCGACTTTTTCAGCTTTAACTAACCCGTGTTTTTCGTTAAGAGGTTGGTTTTGCAACAACTGGCCAAATAAAATTGGCTTACTCCAATTGGTGCCAACGCGGGGGCTCGCTTGTAAGTTACACGGAAATCAGGCTAAATGGGATATTTAGATGTTTATTTTCCGTGTGTTTACGTTCCATTGACGACCAACTTGGAACTGCTCAGACCGTAAAAATATAAATTCTTTCCTTTCCGTTTCCTTCAAAATAAATCAAGTTCACGGGCAAAATTGAACACTAATTCTATATGTATTGTCAGTCAACTTTTGTCGACGCTTCATAAATAATGAAGAACATGTTTGGCACAGTGATTGCTTCGCAATCGCGTTTGCACTCTCTCCTCGATTGTTCAACCCTACAGAGCAAAGCTTAACAACACGGCTTTTGTCTTTTTGCCGGAGAGTGGGACCCGAAAAAAAACTTGAAATGCAGGCCGCCCCCGGAAGAGCTAAAATTCATTTGCCACTGTGGTATTCCCAACTAACCATTTTTTTTCTTCAAATTTGTCTGGTTAATGTCTCGCAGAGACAGGGTTTTGACCCCTTTGCCAATTGAAACGAAACAGAACACATTTTTTACGCTTCCTATCATGTCACTCTTGTCGTTCATCATAATTTATTACTGTACTTCACAGTAATGGGGTACAATGGCTTCACTTTTTTGAAAACTTTCATTTTCTTGGAG